>JACWRQ010000254.1:33998-56018 GCA_014849955.1 Cryphonectria carpinicola | reverse complement strand
AGCGAAAGAGTCAAAAGAAGGAAGAAGAGAAAAGAAAAGAGGAGAGAGAGAAAAAGAGAGAGAGAGAGAGAGAGAGAGAGAGAGAGAGAGAGAGAGAGAGAGGAAGAGAAAAGAAAGAGAGAGAGGGGGGGTGGGGGATCAAGGTTCAAAACGCACCAGCTCCGTGATAATCCTCGACACGCACGCACGTCCCGTCAGAGGGAACGCACACTGCTTTACGATCTTTGCATTTCCCTTCTTATCTGTATGCTCCATAGTGACGACGACCTTGGTAGCGCTCGGGTTGCTGACCAGATCCATGGCGCCGCCGAAGCCCTTGACCTTGCCGGGAAGCATCCAGTTGGCCAGGTCGCCGGTGCCGCTGACCTGCATGGCGCCGAGGATGGTCAGGTTGATGCGGCCGCTGCGGATCATGCCGAAGCTCTCCTCGCTACCGAAGACGGCGGCGCCCGGATTGAGGGTGACGGTCTCCTTGCCGGCGTTGATCAGGTCGGCGTCCTCCTGGCCGCGGCGCGGGTAGGGCCCCAGGCCTAGGATGCCGTTCTCGCTCTGCAGCTGCACCTCAACCTCGGGCCCTACGAAGCCCGGCGCCAGCATGGGCATGCCGATGCCCAGATTGGCGTACATGCCGTTCTTGAACTCCTTGGCTGCGCGACGCACGATGCGCTCCCTCTTGGCGGCTGTGTCGCCCGTGCCCAGGGCCTTGGCTGCGTCGTCGGCCTCCCCCTCGTCCTTGGTGAAGGTGTACTTCTCAATGTTCTTGGCCGTGGTGCTCTGAATGACGCGCTTGACGTAGATGCCAGGGAGGTGGACCGCTTCGGGAGGGATCTCGCCAGGCTCGACGATATGTTCTGCCTCGACGATGGTCATCTTGGCGTTGCGGCCCATGGCGCCGTTGAAGTTGTTGGCGGCGAGGCGGAACTGGCAGTTGCCGAGCTTGTCGGCCTTGTAGGCCTTCACGAAGGCGTAGTCGCCGGCGATGGCGTGCTCGAGGAGGTAGCTCTTCCCGTTGAAGACCTTGACGTCCTTGGGGTATGAGAACTCGGCCGGGGTGCCGTCGGGTTTGTTCTTGAGGGGCAGGTCGCCCGTCTGCACCACCGTGCCGAACGCTGCCGGCGTGTAGAAGGCCGGTACGCCTTTCCCGCCGGCCGCACACCGCTCCGCCAGCGTGCCCTGCGGCGTGAGCTCCAGCTCGACCTCACCCGTCAGGTACATCTTCTCAAACGTCTTGTTCTCGCCGATGTACGAGGCGATCATCTTGCTGACCTGCTTCGTCTTGAGCAGCTGGCCCAGGCCCGACGAGTCCGTGCCCGCGTTGTTGGACACCGCTGTCAGGCCCTTGATGTCGGGCTTCTCGAGGACCTCATTGATGAGCGTGTCGGGGACGCCGCACAGGCCAAAACCGCCGCACAGGAGGGTGCTGTTGGGCTTCATGTCCTTGAGGGCTTCGGAGGCGGAGGGGTAGACCTTGTTGATCTCGGCGCGGCGAGTTGTTGCCGAGAAGGCACGGGCAAAGAGGAGGGCATGCTAGAGAAGGAGGATGAGAAGCATGAGCTGTCAGTCCTGCTTGTTGTAGTCTTCGAAACAGCATCTTCAGATATCCTCCTGTGTCATGGGCGAACTCACATTTGAGCCATATCTCGAGTATGCGCGGAGGGTCCGCATGCAGACACCTGCGGACGGCATGGTTGTGTGTGCGTGTATGTGATGATCTGGTCGATGAAGAAGAAGAGCTCGCAGCAGAGGAAGGACCCCTCCCGACAAGGTTTGTAATGCTGCGTCGGCTGGAGAGTAAGTTATGTCCTGGACGTCGAGGAAGAGTGGAAGCAGGGCAAGGCACAGCAATAAAAGGGCACTCGACCGGACCGACGACGCGGAGCACACGAGAGCCGAAGCCGGGACCGGGGACAGGAAGCAGCAGAGTAGCAGTCGGATGAATGTCAATCAACCAGGACAGAGGATGATCGACGGAGTCAAAGGAGAGGCAATTGTTATTATGGTTGTTGATGATGATGATGATGATTAAATTGCTGATTCCAGGAAGAAGGAACAAGTGCACACACAAAAAGGTATTAAAAAAAAAAGAAGAAAGAGGTCGTTGACAACCCCCCAAGGGACCAAATGAGCAAGCAGCTCCTCGAACCCGACAACGTCCGTATAGTTCTTCCTATTTTCCCCCACCAAAAGATCTCCCGGCTTTCCCTCCACGACGATGCCGTCAAGGTTCCAAGCGCGGATAGCCACCTCGGCATTGTATTGCTGGATAAGTAAATAACCCGTCACATTCCGTAGAAGACCAGGGTACGCTTGCGAGGGGCCGCGGTAGCTCTTGCTCGGGCCGCCGTCTGTCGTCGGATGAATGTTCTTGCAGCAAGTCAAGGCAAGGAAGGAAGGGCCCATACCCGATGGGCCGCTCTCGGCTACAGGAGATTAGGTACCAAGTACCGAATAGTAATGCTGAGGAGTACTCTAGAAATGATTGCTGGACCCCTCGACTTCCTCCTCCTCCTCGTCCTCACCTGGTGATGCTAGAAATCAAACTACTTACATATACAGTATTTTAATTGGGAATTGCAACAAAACAGTGGTCGTAATTCATGGTGGCAGTCAGTAGTGGTGATATGCATTTCTCGTTTATGACTATCAAAATCAAACAAGAAAATCCAGAGCAGTCTAATATTCTCATTGTCAATTGTCGTGTCCCCCCGTTCCTCTGTGCACCTCACTGACCACACCGCTCGTTCTGCTTGCCAAGCAACAAAGCCCATAGTAACGTATAGTAGTAGGACGGTGAACCTAAGGGCGATGCGTAATGTGGGTGAGAAGAATGATAATGAACCACTCTCCCCGAAAAACAACCCTCCCCTACTCCTCTCTGGCTCCGGCGGGGTGAACTAGACAAGCGACAGAAAGAAAGCTTCCCATGACTCCTGTTGCAATGGTGGAAGAAACCAATGTCTCTTCTCTTCTCTTCTCTTCTAATGATGTGGTGGTGCGATGCCTCGTGAGAATCCCTGAACAGACACATAAAAAAAATCAAAAAAAAAATCAAGTCCCACCTCAACTCTGCAACGCCTTGGTGAGTTAAGATTGTTCACATCTCGGCCCCCACCCACAAGTTGTTCCGGAGGACCCAACTAAGTTCTGGAAGCGCGGACTTCTTCAACTCCTTTCAGCATAGATCATGCTGAACCCATCAGTATATGAACTTGGAACCCAGTTGGCGACAACTTCCTTGAACAGGAGTCGAGGGTGAGCCAAGAGGTATTGTGGCATTGCTCGTCAGGCAAGTCTATGGCATGTATGCCAACTCTACATGCATCAACCTATCGATGACCGCTAGCAGCCGTTGGCGATGTGTTGTGCAGGTCCACATTAAACTTCCACTTGCCTATAGACAATCATTAGCAGCCATCCATTTATTCCGAAAACCAGCATTTGAGACTGCTTACCGTTGGCAAGATTTTCAGCCGTGTCGTCAAGGAGAATCACACGCCGTTTGTTACAGTAGGCTGTCTTGTCCATGATCTCAACCTTCAACTTGGAGTCCGAGAGCTCCGAGATGGGCTTCTCAAACATCTCGGACAGGGCCTCGACTGCCATCTCCAGGTCTTTCTGGTTGTCCTCGAAGATCTCGGTGAGGTTGTTCCGTGCTAGGTAGAACGCGAAGGCATACGTCCACTTGAGGGTCTGCCGGCAGGTCTGTAGTGCCTGGGATGCGGCGTTGAGGTACTGAACCTCGATCCAGGACATGCCCGACGCCGTCTGGAGCTGGATCATCTTCTTCTCCGTCTTCTGGTAGATGTCCTTGTCGAGACGCGCCGACTGCTCGTGGTTGGCGTAGCGGTTGTAGTAGTGCAGGTACCTCTCGAGCGAGACCCTAGATTTGGCCTGAGCGTCCCTCGCCTCGGTGCCGCTCTTCTCCTCGAACCGGTTGCAGTTATACCAGCTGGTGCCGTGCTCCGACCATAGGCCCATGCACATCCAGCAGAACTCGTACTTGCACTTGCGGCACGTCATGTGGTTGCAACCCCCGTTCTTCTCGATGGTCGAGTTGCACTTGGGGCACTCCTTGGTGTTGGCCGAGATCCAGTTGGCAGTCTCACTGTCGTCGGCACACTTCTTGAGCCATCGCCTGACCAGCTCACAGGGGGCGGGCTGGTGGTCGGTGAGGATGCAACCGAAGCAGAAGCGGTGTGAACAAGAGCAGGCCACTGTAGGCACGATCCTGTCCAGGTCCTTCTTCTTGACGCTGCAGCCTATGGCATTCTCGCAGTCGGGCGCGGGGCACCACTTCAGGGTGTCGTTGTCCTGTACATAGGTCCGGTTGAGGAGCCGCCGGTATCTGTCGACCAGGTCGTCGGTAACGAGCAGGTCGAGGGACCTCGCGTCGATGATACGGTGACAGTCCTCCGAAGGGCACTGAATCCGAGCAGCCTCGCCCTCCTCCTTGATCTTTTGTGTAAGGTATTGCCTGTAGCAGTCGACGCAGTACCGGTGACCACACTTGATGGCGAATGTCTGGAGGTTGTCCCCTTCCTCGCAGCAGATGTCACACGTGAAGCCCGGGACGACCTCCAGGCGCGGACCGCCAGAGGCATCAGGACCGAGACCGGCAGCCTCAAGGACCCTGGGCCCTTTGTCCATATACTCGTCAATCAGCCTCTCCTTGTTCCAGCGGAAATGACGAAGAAGTATGGCAGCATCCTCCTTGGATAGTTCGAGGATCATGTTGACCTCGTCGACCAGTTCATCCTGCTGGTTCTGGAGCTCTTCTGGCAGGTAGACCTTGTAGGTGATCTCGTACGAGACCTTCTTCTTCGGGCTGAAGTCGATCTGGCCGGGCAGGTCTGGCTCGGGCTCATCATCAAAGTCAAAACCTGTTCCGCGTGGGAGCGTCAGTCGTCGTCGGGCTAGGCAGGCGTTCTTGATGGAAGGTAGGGAACAGGAGAGGGTGGATGGAAGGAAGGGGTTCGGGGGTTGGACAGCAAAACATACCGTCGTCGACCGAGTTGTCACTGTCATCATCCTGAAGGACGTCTTCGTCGCTTGACAGGTTGGAGAGCATGTCGTCGTCGGAATCCATGTTGGTCGAGGTGGTGGTCATAGGGGTGGGAGGCGAGGCTTGAACTCGTCGGCCAGCTGAGGCGGGGGCCCTCTTGTTGGGAGGGGCGTCCTTGGTCGTGGAGGAAAGCTTCGCCTCAGCCGCCTTTCTCTTGCGAGTCTTGGGAGGAATGATGACGGAGGACTCGGATGCAGCGACCGAGTCCAGGTGATGGGGGCAAACGGTGTGAGGCACAGAGGACGGTCCGACTAAACGGAGGTGGAGGTGGTGGGTCTCACTCTTTGGTAGTAGCGGAGGCACCTAGGGAGTAATCAAAGGGAGAGGAAGAATGGATAGTAGGCGGGACGTCGTCCAAGAAAGTGTTGTCCCCGGATGGGAGAAGGCAGGATGATGGTTGTGGTTGGATAGGTTGGGTGTATGGTTGGGCGTGCTGTTGTTGAGACGAACGGGGGAGAGACGACTCGGGGGGCCGGGGCCTGGCGCTGGGCCTGGCGTCCCTACTGCCACAGTGGTGGTTGGTCTTATGGGGGAGGGTGACAGGGTCACACGCCACTGGGCCACAGGCTCTGCAAAACACAACAGGTTTAACGAGGAGGCTAGCACACCGAGCCTAGTGGCGGGACGGGTTGCTAGAGCTGGTTGTTTGCGATGGATTGGGCCGAAACGTGATCAACGACCGACCAGTGACCAGTCGTGGGTGGTCGTGGGTGGTGGGTGAGTGAGTGATGACCAGCAGCCGGGGGAAGAAGGGGGGGGGGGGGACTCTGTACGGCTGCAGTCCAACCAGGTCTTGCTCTGTCCAGGGTCTCGTGTGTGCCAGCGTAGCCCCAGATGTTGACTTGGGAAAGGGGGGGGGTTGGGGAGAAGAGGAAACTTGAAGAAGGAGCAGTGCAGGTCAGGCTTGGGAGTACAGATATAAGTACGGGTGAGAAAATTTGACAATATGTTGACGGGAGGAAATGGAAGGCTCTCAGCAACACCCTGGTCTCATGTCAGACTTTGGGCTGGATAGTGCAGGTGGTGAGGGGGGGGGGCAAACGAGTCGTTGCCCTCAGGCGTCAGCGTGGTTATGCTGGGCTGGTGGTTAGTTGAGGGACCTGCTGTGTACCTGCCTGCTCTGTACGGACGGATCCGTCTTCAGGCGTCCCTTCCCTCCCCTGTACCGGCTCCAGGGGAGTGGCGTGGAGCTCAATGCTAGTGGGTCTCGTCTGGGCGTTGGGCGTTTGGCCTCCTAGTGAGGGGGCGTTAGGGGGGATATGTTTTTTTCGAGGGGTTGGGCTCGGCCAGTGGTCGAACTTCGGCCTTTAGATAATTTGTACCAAACATATGGTATACAATCTCTTCTTTTTCATCTTTGAAAAATTCACATTTGGGGTAAATTTGTTGCTCAGCAGCTAGGTACGTACCAAAGTAGGCACATGTCCGCACTCTTTGGTGATCGTGAATATGCTGATAACGAGGCAATGTTAATAAATAGTACGCGTAGTGCTAAAGTGGAGGCTGAATAGGGGCCCACACTGGCCCTGTGTGATGTCATTTGTAATGACAGCTCTGCCCCCGAACAGGGGCTTACCCGTTGAATACTTGCACCTAAGTAGTAGTATTTGCGTAGTGCATAGTATTACCCAGTTAACATTGCTATACAATGCTTCCCTTTCAGCTACCGGGCCTTTTGACAGCTGGGGGATCGTAAAGTGACAACCATCCGCCATTTCATTGTCCACCGTTGGGTCAATTCAACACATTTCCATCCCTATCTCCATTCCTCCCTCCCTCCTCGCTCCAAACCCAAGAAAAGAAGGAAAAGAAGAAAAGAAAAAAAAACGCATGATGGCATTCAGATCTTCCCTTAGGCCATTGAGCATGGCCGCGAGGTCATCTCTCATCTCCTCCTCGAGGGGCTTCCACTCAACCCGCCCGGTGTTTGTCAAGGCTGGAGATTCTATCCCCGACCTGGAAATCCTCACAGAGGGCTCGCCTGCCAACAAGGTCAATCTCGCCAAGGAGCTCGCCACCGGAAAGGGTCTCATCATTGGCGTACCGGGAGCTTTCAGTACGTCCCACAGCTACCAGCCAGAACCATGACCAGCTAGCTCTAGGAGAGACTGACAGCAGTTGGACAGGCCCTGGGTGCTCGCAGAAGCACATCCCGAGTTATCTCAAGCATCCTAATCTTCAGGATGCGGGCAAGGTCTTTGTCGTCTCCGTCAATGATGCCTTCGTCATGGGCGCCTGGGGCGATACTCTGGACCCGAGCGGAGCCCTAGGTGTAAGTACTCTCTTACTGCCGGGACGGTTTCCCCCTTTTCCTCTTTCAAGCAGCAGCTAAAGAATGCCTCGTTCACCAGCTCCGCTTCCTTGCCGACCCGGCCGCCGAATTCACCAAGGCGCTAGAACTCGACTTTGATGCCACCAAGATCTTCGGGAACGTGCGGAGCCAGCGGTACGCCCTCGTGACGGAGGACGGGAAGGTCAAGTAAGTCGCAGTCTTTTGAAAGAAATATCTTGGTTGTGTCTCCAGCTGACGGTGATATCTTTAGATCTACCCACATCGAGAGTGACGGAACGGGAACGAACGATTCTATGGCAGAGAAGGTTCTTGGGCCTCCTACATCGCTGGACTGGAATGCTTGAACGCCCGTCTGCAGCCTCCCGGCGTGAAATTGGCTTATTATCTCGCGTGAGTATACTGCAATTTATCTCTAGATCTAATAAAATGCATATCCCCAAAGGTGTCAGCAAACTTTCATGAGACCATTCAGACATCTTGTTAGGTTATAGCATCAGCCTGCGTATAGGATTGGTCGTTGCAGTCGGATTGTGTTCTGCCCAAATGTATACTTCGATTCAAAGTACGCTTGCTTGACGCCCTGTCAACCTGTGTAGCCCATTTCGATTCTGATACAGAGGCCCACGACAAGGTAGGAGCACATACGAAGTCCACCCTTTGGTGACAAGCCGATACGGGATTCGAATCAGCAACGGCGTAAGGGATGCCTCACGGTAGCTCTCCAATGGCTTATGACCCCTGCCATGACGGCTCGATCTCAGCTAAGAGATCAACTATTGATGGCGGTCTGGCGAGGCACGAATGCTTTTACCATGCGATTTAGATTCTGCCCTCGAGACCTAGAGACGAGGTCCTCAGCGTGTGTCTCAAAGGCCTCTCTCACTATGGTGAGGTTGTTGAATGAGAGAAGAATCCTTTGCAGACAGATCCAACCCCGTGCCGGACTGAATGTTGAGCACACGAACAGCAGATTCCAAGGCTCTCACCCAGCGTCCTCATCGACGGCCTCACTGAGCCTCTTCAGCAGCTTCTCCAGGCACTCCTCCTCACCTTGCTGGACCGCCTTGCCCCCAACAGCAACAGTCTTGTCCCTAGATTTCATACCACGAGTGATTTGGAGATCAGACTTTGGTACGTCTAGCACCTGCTCTCCCAGCTGGTCAGTAAGTACCAAACCTCCCGGAGTAACCTTTTAGTGATCGAACCGTCGCGTCTGCGCCAAAAAAAAAACCAAAAAAACCCCTTTTTATAGGCGTGTATCGTATCTATGTGCCCAGACTCACCTCGCTCAGCACGGCCAGAACAGCCTTGTTGGCCTCCCCTTCCCTGGCAGCAGCAGCGACACAGAGCTCAACGGCATCGTCGGTGAGGGCTGCGACACCCTCGCGGACCTTACTGGCGCCGGGCTTGACGCGGCACTGGAGATACACGGTGGGGAGCTTATTCTTGGATCCGGCGACGTATTGGATGAAGCGGCGGGTTGACATTGTTTGTTTGCGTGCTGAGTTTCTCTCTCTCTCTCTCTCTCTCTCTATTTCCTTTCTCTGCTTGTCGTACAATTTAAAGAGAGCTGAATGGTTGGTTCTCGGAAGGGCTGGCTGGAGAGGAAGGTTGACATAAAGTGGAACCCGGGTTCCTGGTCCTGGTCCTACCGAGTTGGGCGGGGTACTACTGACACAGACAGCGTCGTCGTCGTCGTCGGAGTCGAGTCGACCCCATTTTGAACTCTGCAACCCATCGATCGTCCGTTTCTAATTCAACTTTTTGTACAGTAGCGCAGGTCCCGAAAGGCCTTCATGTATAGACTCATACTGTAAGACAATGCGATTGACAAAGCAGACACAGAGAAAGTATGCAGATTATGAGTTCGGAAAATGGCTTCGTACTCGAGACTCTACTATCATATTCATGGATCGCGCTGCAGCAGCGCCGCATTACACGTAGAGACGTTCTTTCCGACTCGGCAGCGGCAGACTCTGCTGTTCTCAACGCTACTCGTACACGGACAGGTCGACGGCGTCCTCCACCTCGTAAAATCCATAGCCATAGTTAGCGGTCATCACTCTCTTCGGCTGGTGTCTGGGCGTCTACAGCATGTAGCTTTGTAAAAGGCCGAGATATGGATTCCTAGCCTCGCAGACGCCACGAACAGCTTCGAGACGTAGCAAGTGCGCAGAGAATCTCCTTGTTCTTTCTTTCTTTTTTTTCTTCTTCTTCTTTTTCCCATTGTACCTGTAACTCGGCAGCTCCTTCATCTGATGCCGCGGGCCCTCGGGCGTACGAGTCCACTAGACCGCGTGCCACGAGTGCCACCAGCACCGCCGCGACCACCCCGAGCCTGCGTTCCACCGCGAGTGGATGGCGCAGGCACCCGAGAGGTTTTTGACTTGGGGGCTGGAGTCTGGAACCTGGATGCGGGTGGTCTCATGGATGAGGGGTTCTCGACAAAGGAGGTATCGGTAGTCCTGGGCAAAGAAAGGGGGGGGGGTCAGTGAGGGGCCGAGATCGTAGGCCAAGACTGGCAACGGCAGATCACGCTTACATGAAAGTCGTCTCTCCCTCAAGCTCGCCTGTGGACTTATTATCAGGAACCTGGACGGCATCGTGCTCCTCCTTCTGCCTCGCCCTCCGGAACGACTCGGGTATAGGGCCCTAGCAACATGCGTCAGAAAGGATGTGTGAGAGCAGCAGTGATGATGGAGGAGACGCTCGGTACCTCTGGAAAGTCGACACAGAAGGCGTTCATGTTGAGGCCGTAGAGGAAGCTGGCAAAACTCTCGCTGAAGCGGGCCAGGCTCTCATGCATCAGCTGGAAGTGCATGAGGTTTGCCTCGAGGTCAGCCATGGCATCAGAGAGCTCGCCGAACTGGGGCTCGAAGGCGTTTAGCGGGAAGGGGGCGTCTGAGCTGGCCCTGGCAGATTCCCTGAAGGAGGACCGAGAGGATGGCCTGAGGGGTGTGGTTGGGCGCGAGACCCTCGTACGCGATGTTGAACGCTTTCGTTCTTGAGACATGATGTATGTGGTTTTTTCCCTTTTCCCTCGTTCTTTTCTTTTTCCTTTTTCCTTTTTCCCTCTCTTTCTCTTCTTCCTTCTCTGTATGGACGGTCTCTGGTGTGCTGGCGATTTGTGGATTTTGGAGGATGGTTTGTATGGGGGTTTGTTTTGGGGGGTGCTTTAGAGGAGAGCGTTTTAGGTGACAAACGCGCCAAGCTAGGTGGAGGACGCGTCTAGGTCCCACTGAGGGGCAAAGGGACACAGGCGGTTGATTGACGAACCAGGCCCTGATGTGTTTTCTTTTCTCGATGGCACGTGCCACAGTCCAAAAAGACCAACCCCCCCCCCCCCCCAAATGCCCAACCCAAAAACAATCCTGGAGGCTGAAAGGACAGTAAATTGAGGATTGTGATTCGTAGCGGCTTTACGTAAGTCGCTTATAATACATATAAGGTCATCCATATCATTTTGTAGTTGTGGTGGTTTTTCGGTGGTTTTTTCTCTTCAACTACTTAAATACCAAGCACTGATTATAACAAGTACTATGTATCTTGTACCACAGTAGACACCATACAGTATTTAGGCTTTCAGATGCTGTGCTAAGCTGTGGCGTGCGTGCATTTTGGGGGCCCCTTGCAGCTGGGGACCCCGCCAAATTGCGACTCGAAACTCCGCAACTGAACTGGTTGTCATTTGAGCAACAGATTTTCTTCCCAAGCAAAAGCCCACACGACGTTGATCCCATTCCTACTACAAAAGTGTCACATCTCACCTGGAGATTTCCTTGTCTAGCCTGCTTGGCTTATTGGCCGGTTTTATTCAGCTCTCCGGCCTAAATTTGCGGCAGTAGAGAGAGACTACGATCTGATCGTCACCGTGGGCCCCAAATTCAATCTCCGGATCCCCCGGCTCAGGGCCCTTGGAGCTCTTGGGACCACTGGTCGTAAACCTGTTCCGTCGTGCTCATTCATGATATATGATGCTCCTACACTATGGTATGAGCCTGAAGTGGTAGAGCCTGCGTTGCGCCCGTGGCCTCCCTTTGACTGCCCCAATTGCTGTTGCAACTTCGGAGCCGAGCCGACCTGATGCTGACGTACTCTCTCTCTCTCTCTCTCCCTCCCTCCCTCTCTGATTCTGCTGCTAGACGACCAATAGATCCTCTCTGACCCTCTCCCTCCTACAACTCCTACGTCTCGCACACCTGTCTCAACTTTTCATCCCTTTGTTCAGCGTCGTCCATGCGACACTCCCGTCACACGTCGGCCACGTTCCTCCTCCTTCGGTATAGTCGTTCCCTCCTTGCGCCTCGAGCACACAGACCTGCTGCTACTGCGAGAAATCCCTGTCGCCGGATCACCACCGCCTACCGGCCGCTCGGTCCCTTGGTCTCACCAGTGTCTGGTCAGAGACGCCTTGCGCTACATTCATCTTCGGCTTCAAGACCGAGGGATCCTCTCGGAGAGCCCCTTCAGGCCGGCGCGTCCTCTCTGCTCCTTGTCCTCGCTGCGCTTTCAGCCGCCGCCGCCGCCTACGCCGCGCTCCGACCCGGTGCAATCGACGACGGGGTTGAATTTGACTACGGCGAATACGACGAGATGGCCGATATCAAGACTGAGGCGCAGCCAGGGCGCGTGGGGAACTTGACCCCCGAGCAGGAAGAGAAGCTGCGCGAGCTGTGGGCCGCCATCTTCAAGGTGTGCGCAGTGGGCGAACAGGACGAGCCAGCGCCCGCCTCCTCCTCCGCCGCCGCCGCCGCCGCCGCCCCCGGGGCGGGCGACAAGTCCAATCCTAAGGAGAAGGGCAAGAAGAGGAGGATAACCTTGTTCTCTAGGAAGGGTCACAAGGACAAGAGCGGCGACTCGGACTCGGCCTCTACGGCCAGCGGGGTGAGCTCCTCTGTGAAGGAGGACGACGCGGAGGACAAGTATGGCCAGAACAAGCAGTTCCTCGACACCCTGGCCAGCTCCTCGCCCGAGAGCATCCGCGCCACCATCTGGAGCATGATCAAGCACGACCACCCTGATGCGCTGGCCCTGCGCTTCCTGCGGGCAAGAAAATGGGACGTCGAGAAGGCCCTCGTGATGCTGGTCTCTACGATGAACTGGCGGGCTAACGACATGCACGTCGACGACGACATCATGAAGAAGGGCGACGCCGGGATGGCCGACCTGTCAAAGTCTACCGACCCGAAGGAGAAGCAGCTGGGCGAGGACTTCATGGCGCAGATTCGCATGGGCAAGAGCTTCCTCCACGGTCTTGACGACAAGGGGAGGCCCATCTGCGTCGTGAGGGTACGGCTGCACCACCAGGGCGAGCAATGTGAGGAGTCGCTGGAGAGATACACTGTCTACCTCATCGAGACCGCACGCATGGTCCTGCGGCCGCCGGTGGACACGGCGACCATCATGTTTGATATGACTGGCTTCTCTATGGCCAACATGGTGAGTTTGCAGGCTTCGGCGCCATCATTATTATCAACCAGACTGATAAGCAGCGCGTGACTGACACACATATATCTAGGACTACACACCGGTCAAATTCATGATCAAGTGCTTTGAGGCAAACTATCCTGAATCATTAGGCTCAGTCCTTGTCCACAAAGCACCTTGGCTCTTCCAAGGTAAGCCCCCCCGAGCGGAGCGCAGCCGGCACTACGCGTTTGGTACCTCGCCACAGACAAGACGAGCAGTTCACTAAGACTCACGGCAGGCATATGGAAGCTCATCCGCAGCTGGCTCGATCCCGTCGTCGCCAGCAAGGTACACTTCACCAACAACCTCAAGGACCTGGAGGAGTTCATCGCGCCCAGCCGCGTGCTTAAGGAGCTCGATGGCGAGGAGGACTGGGATTATAAATACGTCGAGCCCGTGCCTGGAGAGAACGACAAGATGAACGATACGGACACCCGCGACGGCATGCTGGCTGCCCGCGAGCAGTTGTACAAGGACTATGAGGAAGCGACGCTGGCGTGGATCAAGACGCCTGACGCTGCAGGGATCAAGGCACAGAGGGAAAGCATCGCGGCGAAGCTGAGGGCGGACTACTGGGCACTAGACCCGTATCTGCGCGCGAGGTCATATTATGACAGGACGGGATGGATACAGGGAGAAAAGGTAGAGCCGTATCCCGCGGCCGAGAAGACCGACGTGGCGGTACAGGCGGGCGCGAATGGCAATGCTGTGACGAGTGCGGACGATGTGGACTAGAGGGTGGGGGAGAGAGAGAAATGCGATCATACAATTTCATATATTTCATGATAGAAGGTATATATTGGGCGCGTGTAAAATCTTCAAAGAGCGACGCAACGCAATAAAAAGTTTCAAAGACGGGGTTCGTTTCCTCGCAACAATCAGGCAGATATCACCATCGAGACGCAATACTTTTTTTTCTCTCTTCATGTGTCGATTGTCTTTTATAGCGATAAGCCAAATGAAGGCATAATTATTGAATTATACCACACACTCTAAAAAAAAAAACCAAAAAAAAAACCAAAGAGCCCTTTTCACATCTTGCTCTTGATCTGCTCGGCCAGGGCCTTGAGCTCGTCCATCTCCAGGTTCTGCTGCGGCCAGCCAACACCCAGTCCCTCCGTCACGTTCGGCTTGGGAATCTAATGAAGTAAATTATCATCCATCAGCCTACGCTCATTAACTTTTACTGAGGAAAAAAAAAAAAAAGCAAAACCATCACCTCGAAAGAGAAGAAGAGGGCAGAAAGGGGAGTGCAGGGGCTTGTAGTCTTACCATATGAACGTGAACCTATGAGCGGAAAATTGAAAGAGCGGATCAGCCGAGTGAGCACCTTTGCAGGCAGGCTTGGGTAGGATATTATGTGTGTCGGATGGGTGGTGCAACTCACATGGTCAACTTCCTGGTGGGCGATACGGCCGTTGTTCTGCAGAATATTGAAATTCACGGCGCCAGAGGCGATGGCGATCTTTTTAGCGACAGGCTACTCTGATTGTTAGCCAGAGGCATCCGACGCAGGAACAGCATCTTTCTTGAATTTCTAAATAGATTGGAGCAAGCAGCAGACGCACCAGGAGCTCAGTCAGGCTGTCATCGGGGATGTCCGTCAGCTTCTCGCCGTGGTGCTTGGGGATGACGAGCTGTATGCAGTCAGAAGAGTATCAGTGAGCGCACGTCTCGCAGCAGCGATAGGTGAAGAAGGGCTGTGTGTGCCATACAGCGTGGCCCTTGCTCAAGGGGTTAATGTCCAGAAAGGCGAGCGTCTTGTCGCTCTCGAAGAGCTTGAAGGAGGGGATATCGCCTAAAAGGACCATGTATCAGCGAGAGCCAACAGGTGGCGAAACAGCTGCCCTGCCACCAAGATCCTCCTCTCCTCTCAATGCGGCGACTTGTGAATGGCGCCGAAATCCGTGAGAGGGAGGGGGGGGGGGAGCTTGACTGCTAGGGGCTCAGAGGAGGAGGGGAGGAAGGAGGGGGGGGGGACAGATTTGCGGCACACACCCTTAATGATCTTGCAGAAAATACAAGGCGCCATTCTGCTCATCACTACTAGTCACAAAATGAGAAAAGGTGTGTTGTTTTGAGATTCGAGAATGCTATTTTGTTGTAAAGGAAAATGAGCTCTAAATCAAGTCGTAGCAACCGTAATATATCGCCGACAACAGCTCGTCATGAGGGTGCTAGCAAGCGGGGGTTCGGGGTTTTTAGTTTTCACTTGGTTTAATGGCTATATAAGATTAGTTAAACCCATGCAGGTTGCAGTCGGATCTCCTACCGAACTCACCTCTTGCCTTTTACCAGATGTGACCGTGGGTTGACCGAAAATACTGCATTACCTTACAATCTTTGGAACCTTCTCATCTGGAGCACCCAGATTCGATTTATATTTTGCACTTTTTTTGCAGCCCATATCCAGATCACTCATAGCCCTGTGATCCATTTTATACAAAAAAAAAAAAAAAGTCAATCATGCATACCTTGTGTTTTGTTGTTGATTTATTTTCTCCCCCTTCTTTTCTGGCAGGCTGATGTCCCTTGTCGAGTCTCGCCTAGCCAAGGCGGGGAGGTAGGTCACTGTGCCATCTCGACCAAATTACATCATCCCTGCCCCGCCGCAGTTAGAGGGGCTGTGAGGCAGCCTCGCAGCCTAAAAGTTACCCTTCTGTCAAACCACATTTGCGTTGACGCCTGAGTCTCCTTGAAACGCATCCTCCTCTTCCTCATACCCAACAGCAGATAGGCAGCATTGCAAGTGCTGTCAGTAGTTTTTTTCTTCTTCTTCTTTAAACTCAAAGACACACAAGCTTGTCTTCCCCCTCGCGCAACAAGCGACCGGCCAACCGACTGAATCACTCAAGACACATCCATCCACCCCGAGACGACGCCCATTATCTGCCATAACCTCTTACAGACAGGCCTAACATGTCCCACCGGTATAAGCCCACCGCCCTCTTCGGCGGCGCGATCGAGAGCGACCTGCCTGCCAGCTTCGCAGACGTGAGCAAGCTGCGCCAGGTGCCCGACAACCAAGAGGTCTTCATCGACAAGGACGGCTTCACGAGCATCATCTTCGACATCACGGAGCGGGTGGGCGGGCCCGGCAGCTCCGATGAGATCGACGGCGCCGCCCTGACCACGCACCTGGAGGAGCTGGTCGGTTCGGACGTCGACACGGTCAAGGTGTGGAACTCCACCGAGACGGTGTTTAGCAAGCTCGAGTATGTCTCTTCTTTCTCTCTCTCTCTCTCTCTACACAACCCCCCTCAAAGATGATTCGTATCTTTGCTGGCTGTGCTGACCCTGCTGTGTGTTCTTTTCTCTTCTCGTCCCTCCTTACAGTACCAAGATCCCCTCCTACACCCTCATCGCGACGCAGACACCCCAGGCCGACCCGTCCAAGCCCTCCGGCGCCGCACCCGACTTCACGGCCATCATCCTGACCCTAGTGCGCCTCGAGAAGGAGTCCACCGACATCCTCATCACCATCAACGTCCCGCACATCAAGGGCGAGTACGACGAGGACGACGTCGACCTGGAGCTGGGGAAACAGGGCAAACTCATCGGCGACGCGGTCGAGCATTCCGCGGAGATCTGGAAGACGTTCAAGGTGAAGGACTGGGGCCTGTTTACCGAGATCTGAGAGGCAGATGATTAAGAAAGAGACAGAAAGAGAAAAAGAAAGGGGCGCGGGGAGAACAAGGCAAGGAAGCCAGTGATGAATGATGATACCCCCTTACCCTGTCTGCGTTGGCTATATATATATATATATATGTATATGTATATGTATGTATGTGCCGGGTTGGGTTTTGATAGTGACGAATATCATGGACATGTGGAACATTGGGCTGCGATTTCTCCGGTATACATGTGTCATCTCTGCTTAGTCCTAGTTGTCTAGGAACAATTATGTACACCGCAAATGCCCAAAATACATCGGGCAACACGGTTGAACAAATAGCTTCATGGAATGGTTGATGAACACACAGTACGAGCATGACAAATGTCCGAGTCTTTTGTGTCCCAGCTTTCGACAAAACTTCTATACACGGGGGGGGCGGGTCCGTGATGTAGATACAAATCTTTCTCCCTCTCAAGTCAAGTCAACAATGGTCAGCTGGTCCAGTGACTTGGTCACGCCCTCGACCTTGTCCTTAGCACCACCGGTCTGCGACGACAACGAGGAGAAGCTGGACCCGTCGTCGTCGTCATTCCCAGCCTTATTGTTGTTACCCTTTGCCTTCTCCTGCTGGCTCCACCGGCTGGCCACCATCTTCATGATCTCCTTCTGTGGGCTTCCCGGGTTCTCCTCCTTGATGATCCTCATCTGCTCCTTCATGAAGCGCTGGTACTCGCTCTCTTTGCCCGGCCGCGCCCGCGGCGCCGGCTTCGTCTGCTTCAGCTCGCCCTTGCACGACCCGCACCGGTGCCGCTCGGTGTTGATGCTCTTGGAGTGGCGCTTGAACTCAGACCCGCACTCGGTGCACTCCCACACATACTTGAAATCGATGTCGTAGCTGTGCTTCGTAGTAACCTCGATGCCCCGGTCCCCGAACTCCCTCGTGACCTTGGCCGCCCAGTCCTTGAACTCCCGCCCGTGTGGGTTCTTGGTGATGCCCGAGATCATGAAATTGGCCAGGTGGCAGAACTCGTGCGCGATGACGTTCAGGAGGCGGTGGGAGTCGTCGATGACCTTGGTCGACAGCTCGATGGAGGCGTGGTGCTTGTGCTCTTCCGAGATGACCTCGCCGTCCTTGCCCTTCTTCCTGGCCGTCTCGCGCCTCCAGTTGGCGCGCCCGGCCGTCGTGTTGAGCTTGTTGGCCCACTCGATGCGGACGCCGCCCGTCGAGGCGGAGAGCTCGGAGATCCGTCCCTTGGTGATGCGCTCGTCAAGCTCCTGGAGGAAGCTGCTGGCCACTTCCTGCTTGGATTCGGAGAAGGCCTTCTTGGCGGCTCTCTGTACAGCTGTCTGGCTCGGCTGGGCTCTCTTGGTGGGGCTGTTGACTCGCTTGGAGGGGCTCTTGTTGTTGGTGTTCGAGTCGGGGAAGAGCTGCTTCTTGGGAGAGTGCTCTTCGTTCCAGTCGTCGATGAATCCCTGGTCCCAAAATGTGTCCATTTGTGGGTGGTGGGGTGTGGCAGGAATGCGAGGGATCTTCTTGGTGGGGGAGACAAGGCCCTTGGGTTTCCATCGAGGAGGTGAAGATGTCGGTGTTACGGGTCGGTCTGTATCGTCCGTGGGGCTTTGAGATCTTGGTGGTTCAAGCCCGTGACTAAGGAGCGTAAGGTTAGCATGGTGTATGTAGAAGCTCAAGAAGTTGCCGATAACTCACAAGCGAGATTCAGACAGCCGGTCTCCACGATCAGCTGAAGAGGAAGATTGCTGTGAATTCTCTTTCTTCAACAGGGGCTTCCTGTTGCCCTCACCATCTCTTCCGTTCCTTGTGCCACCTGCCCTAATAATCCGTTTCTCTGCCTCGAGAGCCTCGGCCAGCAGCTGTGAGCTCGGACTGGGACTGCGCTTCCTGTTTCTAGGTACCTCCCTCTTGTTGGCAATATGTCGTGTGGGCTGAGGCTTGGATGTACGGCGTTCGAGGATGTCATCCAGATCAAAACTATCATCCTCAAGATCTGAGCTTTGGCTAGCCTCAAAGTCTGATTCGTCGCCGTCGTCGTCATCGTCATCCTCCTCCTCCTCCTGCTCTGAAAATCCTTCGATGATGGTCTGCTCTTGGACTGATTCTGCCTCGGATAGATCACTTACCCCTGCAGGTAAGGCTGGTGGTTTTGAGCTCCTGGTCTGCAGCTCGATCTTCTGAGGTGTCAGCGACTTCCCCTTCCCGCGGGGTGCATGTTTCTTGCTCGGTGTCTGTGCCAAACACGCGCCGTTCAGCGGACGGAGCAGCGCATTGTCGCTGACGACCCCAAGCTTCCTCCTCCTGACCGTGCTCCGAGGGGCTGGCCGATCCGCCTGTGCCACTGGAGTCCCGACAGTCTTGTTGTGGGATGCCTTTGCTCTCAACGCCTGGACATCTTTCCGGTCCGCAGACTCGTCGTCATCGCTTGAGTCCCAGACGATGCGGCGGCCTCTAGCCATAGCTATGCTGGAAACAAAGAATGTAGGTGGAGAAGACGGGGCGCCGAGGAATGATATTGATCTCTTAAGGATAGTTTGGATCGTCGTTACTGTCTGTAGACTCGGCAACGAAAGAAAAGAAAAAAAAAGAAAGAAAAAGTTGCGAGAGGCCTTCCTAGTCGTGAATGTCAAAAGTCAATAAAGAGGCCTGTTGCCGGGGAAACGATCGGAAGATGAGACTGGTCCGTGCACCCGTTCGTATGTACTATGTGCTCATAGTACAGAGACCACATTCGCAACGGAAAGTGGTGCAAGACCAGATCCCTATTGGTTACGTCCGTTAGTATGGCCAGCGTCCACCAGCGTCTCAACTCAAGGATCTCCTCCAGACCGCCGCAATATGGACCTCACTAGGGTGATGAAACCGGACCATGGCTCCGAATCAACAGCGGGTTTGCTACATAGTATACAACTTTACCTCGGCGAGGTTGAGGGCCGCAGGTTAAGTCAATGCCCTGCGGCGAAACTCGCGTCTACGGATGCATCATGTCTCACAACATGGCCTCTGTTTGGGGCTGGTGCTATGTGAGGTCCGAAACAGATCATCGTCGAGACGAAGACCTTCTCTCTTCTCTCTTCTTATTCTTATTTTTTGTTTCTTTTCTCCTTGATTTTTCTCACTATGCGCCAATGGTGTTTAGGTCATCACGCCATACCCAAACAGCAAAACAGAGACACGCGGTGGCTTACATACCAATCTTGCGCGCCAAAAGTCTTGGATCCTTTTTGGAATTTTTCTTCTTCCTTTGCCCCAAATTTCTTTCTTCCTTCTACTATACGGGGAAAGGGGAGAGGGGGGGGGGACTGTGGTGCATTACTACTTGGCTGCTACTTGATAGTACTTGTGTACTAGTAGTTGCACCCATCCCTGGGTGACCTCGAGATTACTTTTCGCCTCCTCCTACTGATTGATTGATTGCCTTTGCCTTCTTTCCCCCCCTTGGTCCCGCTTCCCCTCGTAGATCCAATCAATTCGTGCGACACGGGAGGCCGTTGCAGAGAGAGGGTTAAAGAGGTGTTGACGGCGACTTCAGAGCCGTCCGTGCCTTGGCGTCAGCCCAGCTCGAACAAAAAAAAAATATAAAAAAAGGGGGGGGAGGGACGGGAGCGCCGGGAATTAGCATGTAGAACACAGTGCTAATGATATGGAAGGCCCCAATACCCCCCTAGCAAAGTACTTACTTAGTCGCTGAGCAAACACCACGCCAGCGACGGTGGCAGGGGAGAGGGGCGCCGCGCGGCAGTCTTCCAAGGATAGTCCAGGCTAAGGGCTAGGCTGGAATGGAAGGCAAATGCGGAATGCTGATATGCAGACAAAAGAGAAAGCAGGATTTATTTATTATGGAGCCATCTGCAGCACGAGCCAACGGAAGGGCCGGTCAAAAATAGCATGCGGATCTGGGCAGGGGGGGGGCGTAGAAAGGGTGTTCGACGGATACTACCATGTATGTAGCTGCTTAACACCGGCCCCGCCGCAATTTCCAAGCATGCCTACAGAACTTCTCACAAACGCTGCAGAGAGGCTTGATAAGCTAATACCATAGAGTACAGTACAGTACGCGGCAGACCATTACTGTCCTATTCTTTTCGCTCTCTCCCCCCTCCCCCCCCTCCCCCCACCGGAAGATCCCATCCAGATTTCACGCCGTTTCGTATCGAACGCCGTAACGCTTCTGCACGAGGTCCGTCATTTTGAATACGATGTTGATCTGTCAATATGTGTGTGTGTGTGTGCAACGCGCACGTGTGCATGTGTGCTCTGTTGGGCATTCGAGGATCTCCGGTGCAGACAAGCTGGCAACTGACTGCAGTTTGCTTGGTCGTACCGCTGTCCCCTCGTAGGACCATGTGTATTCCCTGTACATAGTAGGACGGCCTAAGGAGCCTTGCTTCTTCACTTCTACCAGAACTTGGTGTGTCCAACTTTTTGATGACGTCGTGCCCAGAGGGAGATTGGAGACGATAGAGGGCTGGCTGTACTGTACTGCAGCGCCGTTCCACTCTGCGCCCTACTGCACAAGGAGCGTCGTCGACGCCCACAGTGCCGAAAGAGGCAGAAGTGTCTGCCCAAGAGGGCTTTTGTGCCGCCACAGTTTTACGACTTCTGTTGCCTGCTTTGTGCGTAGCTCCCTCGCCCATAATCGGGAAGTGGTGGGGAGGCCTAGTGATGTACTATGTAGTAACCACGAAAAAGCGTAAAAAGCTCGTGAGGGGGGGGGGGGTGTCGAGGTGGAGAATGCATCATCAGCTCGTGGCTTGATCGATCATCAATTGCCTACGGAGCCACTTATTCACCAGTCGAAGACAAGCATGGGGATCTTGCAAAGGCGACAACTGACCTGCCGCCGCCCGTCAACCTGTCGATCCGCAGACCGATGCTGCGGATTGCCATGTCTCTTTCCCATCGGGGCTCGAGGCTTGATTGACACAAATGTGATCATTCGCCGAAATGGCGCGTGTGTGTGGTGTCAGCGGCGGCGGATGGGTGATCCTGTATCTTCTTTTTTATTAATATAAATTTTTTTTATTATATTTTTTTTTTGGTTGAGGCCAACGTCGGTGTTGAGGATTTCTAATACTACGTAGATCGTTGCGAGCGACGCCTGTCGCCATATGCTGCTGCCATAAACCGCCGAGCCGAGCATCTTAGCTCAACACCAGCGCTGCCGTATTGGCCGACGACGATTCTGCCGTTTCCACCTGAAGGGGGGAAACGTGAGAAGAAAGAAAGAAGAAAAATAGAGCAAGAAGAAGAGAGAAAAAAAGACGAGATTTTCGTCGGTACGGTACGGGCGCCTCGTAACCTGTCTCCACGCCTGGCCCAATATGGCGGGACGGATCATCAAGCCTTTTCGGCTTCGTCGATCTACCAAAAGTCGCCTTACTCGCTACCGCGTCTCTGCCGCGGAATTACGCAACAAGGGTGCCTTCGAACGCCTAAAGATCATGACCCGAATCTTTACATGCATCACCATAGTACGCGGCACTGCTTTTTTTTTTTTTTTTTTTTTTTCTGAACTTGATGGCTTCAGCCTCTGCTTCCGTACTTGCGTGTGCTTCCCCGGCCCT
>JACWRQ010000254.1:0-33988 GCA_014849955.1 Cryphonectria carpinicola | reverse complement strand
GACCGCCAGATACCGCTGCTTTTCCTACTGCGTTCCTCCACCAAAAATCCGCTTTACGCGTCCCCTCTTCCGCCCATCGAAATTACCCACAATGTTTCCTTGCATCCCCATAGTACGCGGCACTGCTTTTTTTTTTTTCCTTCTCTTCTCTGATCTTGATCGCTGCAGCCTCTGCAGACTTACTTGCCTGGGCTTGCCAGGCACTTCACTATCAAGAAAATCGTAAGATTTCTTGTCGTGTATACCCTTGGCAAGCTGATGAGGCGCAAGCTTTGCAGGTGATCGCAAGGTTTCACAGCACACAAAAGAGAGCACATTGTGGCTCAGATGAGGGCACCTGGGACGTAACAGCACCGCATCTGTACTACATATAGTGTATACATCATGGTCGCGAAACGTGCTGGTACAGTGCCCTGGTGCTGGTGCTACGGCGATAAGATGGCACACTAGGGTAGGCACAGTACCACAGTAGGCAGGCCTGGCAGGGTTAGTCGCAGGGCCAGGCAAGGGGGAGCAGGAGCACCGCCACCTTGGAACACACCTATCTCTGCCCCGCGAGCGCCCGTTACCATGTCGCTCCTTGCTCATCTCGGACATCCAAGGAGTTGATTGATCGCCTCTATCCGCAGCATCCTCAGGGATGCTCCCAGCAAGGTCCTGATTCAACAGCACCTTGTTCCCTCACACCCCGATGGATTGAAGATTGTCGGAGTCCTGAAGAAGAGGCATGAGTATCCTTGTGACAGCGGCAGGATTGGGGGTTTGCACTTTTGAGATTGGATCCCAGCCGTGTCAACACGTCCGAATGTTGATGGCTCTAGGGCGACGTCGAGATGCCAACTGAGCAGCTCAATATCACAAGAACACGGACAGAAAGTTTAATTGCCACCATCCTACATAGCAGATTGCAGATTGTGCATTGCAACGCCGTAACTGAACACACCTCGACGAGAAGGGGGGTGGGTGGCAGGAGACATCGATTGGCCGTTGCCCCGAACGTACTGTGATGCGTACTATGTACACACAGTGTACGAATCGCGCACATCGACCTGGCCCCACCCCTGGCATCTGCAGCCTCCTTTTCCCCTGGCCCCTTTCTTTCCTCTTCCGAGTGTCCTTGTTGCCTCCCTCTCCCACACCGGCCCCCGTCCCATTTCTGATTGAATCTCGCGCTCCCCCAAACGACCCATGCAACCACTGACAGGCTTGGTAACGCTGCCACTAACGCCTACCTTGCCGGGTCTCAGTGGCACGGATGGGATCCGTTGGGCTGCTGCTGCATGAGCGACAAATCTAAACCGGCCATCCAACTTTCTTGTTTCCTGATTTTCTGTGACCCTCTCGAGACTAACCTCCCCTTTTTTTCTTCTTTCCCTTCTCCCACCCCCTTCTATCTATTCCTACTCTTCACCCACACATTCGCTCCCTCTCTTCTTCTTCCTTTCTAGACCTCGACACCTTTGCCGTGCTCTCAGGTACCTTGTTTTCCCCCATTTTCCCTGTCGGCTGTGCTAGAAGACGCACCGACTTGCCGTTCGCTGCCATCAAACCATCGCGAAGGGGGGGACCTTGGTGTCGACAGCAGGTCTTCGGGTCCAGGCCATTTCATTGTCACCAGGTTAGCAACTACCATACCTCGCCGGGAGCCCCAGGCTCTCCTGCCGTCCTGGCTCCCAACGACTAACCAGACCACGAGCAGGACAGACCCCGACTACTCGATAGACAGAACGCGCGCCGTATTCGAGGGACGACTTTGTCTGCGCGAGAAGAGACAGGAAAGGTCAAGAACCTGGAGAGAGACCAGGAATACAAACCAGCCAAACCCCTACAACAAATCGCAGGTTCAATCCTGCTCCCGCTTGGTACCTTCGGTTTCATAATTTGGGATTGCACCCGCTCACTCCTTTTTCTCGCCTACCGACTTATCCACTTGCAGTTGGGTTTCGACCACCTTGCATAGCGAAAACAACACCTTTTTTGTCGGCGCGTCTTTGTTTCACTGAACTTTTTACTCGATTTTTCTTTCTTAATCCCACGCCCATTCGACCACCGAGCTTTTCCACTTGGATCGATTGGCCGATTGATTGAATCTTCTCGCTGCTACTGGATTTCATTTTCGAAACACCACATGAGTCTTCTGATTGGTAAGTCACGCTCAGTTCTAGCTTCCTCGTCCCAGCAACCCCCCAATCCCGATCTGGAATTTCTGCCTCAACTGGCCCCGCCAAACCTACTTCTTCCCACTTTCCCTCCCTCCCTCGTGTGGTTTTCTTGCCGTGCCAGCGACGCGCTACAGGCTGGCCTTGCAAACAACAAGCAAAGCTTTGCACCCACCAACCCATCACCGCCCACCCGTCCTCAAAGCTGTCAATGCTGCTCCTGCATAGATTCAAACGATCAATCCGCTGACTGGATGTGCTGGAATAGCCTTTTAATCCACCATGTCGGGGTATCCGAACCATCAAGAATATGATGATGGCTACGGCCATCATCAGCAGGGGAACACTGATTCCTACTACGACAACGAACAGGGCCAGTACTACGACCAGAACGGCTACGATGCTCACGGAGGAGCTCACGCAGATGGTCACGATGGCTATTATGACGAGTCGTAAGTTTCTTGTGGTTACCGCCTTGAACCTACCTGCACGCGTGCTAACAAGGTGTCTTCTTTCCAGGGGCTACTACAATGCCGATGCCAACAACCCCTATCACCAGGACGGTGGCTACTACGAAGGCGGCCATGAGCAGCAAGACGGTTACTACCAAGATGGCTACTACGAGCAGGGCTACGACCAGGGTGGCTATGGCGCCGGCGGCCAGCGTCGTGGAGGCTCCGAGGATGATTCGGAGACCTTCAGCGACTTCACCATGAGGTCCGACATGGCCCGCGCTGCCGATATGGACTACTACGGTCGGGGCGATGAGCGGTACAGTGGCTACCAAGACGGTCAGGGTGGCCGTGGCTACCGCCCGCCCTCCTCGCAGATCTCATATGGCGGCAATCGCTCGTCAGGCGCTTCCACTCCCAACTACGCCATGGACTACGGCAACGTTCTTCCCGCCGGCCAGCGCTCTCGGGAGCCCTACCCTGCCTGGACATCCGACGCTCAGATCCCTCTTTCCAAGGAGGAGATTGAGGACATCTTCATTGACCTCGCCAACAAGTTCGGTTTCCAGAGGGACAGCATGCGGAACATGTACGACCACCTTATGACGTTGCTCGACTCCCGAGCTTCCCGCATGACCCCGAACCAGGCCCTGCTCTCGCTGCACGCCGACTACATCGGCGGAGACAATGCAAACTACCGAAAATGGTACTTTGCTGCCCATCTCGATCTCGACGATGCTGTTGGGTTTGCCAATATGAAGGGATCCAAGTCTAAGAAGAAGGCTAGCAAGAAGAAGAAGGGCGCCGAGGAGGAACAGACTCTTGAGGATCTCGAGGGCGACAACTCTCTCGAGGCTGCCGAATTCCGCTGGAAGACACGCATGAACCGCATGTCACAGCACGACCGCGTGCGGCAGCTGGGTCTCTACCTGCTGTGCTGGGGTGAGGCCAACCAGGTCCGCTTCATGCCCGAGTGTCTCTGCTTCGTTTTCAAGTGCGCCGACGACTACCTGAACTCGCCGGCCTGCCAGAACTCGGTGGAGCCTGTGCCTGAGTACACCTTCCTGAACAACTGCATCACGCCCTTGTACCAGTACTGCAGAGATCAGGGCTACGAAATCCTGAACGGTGTCTACGTCCGCCGCGAGCGCGACCATCACAAGATCATCGGCTACGATGATTGCAACCAGCTCTTCTGGTATCCCGAGGGTATCGAGCGCATCGTCCTGGAGGACAAGTCCAGGCTGGTTGACGTGCCGCCCGCCGAGCGGTATCTGAAGCTCAAGGATGTGGCCTGGAAGAAGTGCTTCTTCAAGACGTACAAGGAAACTCGTTCTTGGTTCCATCTGCTCATCAACTTCAACCGCATCTGGGTCATCCATCTGACCGTCTGGTGGATGTTCACCACTCACAACGCACCGGAGCTCCTTGTTCCCAACTACGAACAGCAGGTCAACCAGGAGCCCCCCGCCTCTGCCCAGTGGGCCATTGCTGGTTTCGGTGGTGGTATCGCGTCTATGATCCAGATCCTGGCCACTCTCGCCGAATGGGCCTACGTTCCCAGGCGGTGGGCTGGAGCTCAGCATCTCACCAAGCGTCTCCTGTTCTTGCTTCTGGTCTTGGTTCTCAACGTCGGGCCGGGTGTCTACGTTTTCCTGCCACAGGATACCGTAGCGGAGTACAACGCCCACCAAAACACCACAATCGCGCTGGTCCTCGGTATCGTGCAGTTCTTCGTCGCTATCGCCACCTTCATTTTCTTCGCCATCATGCCTCTCGGTGGGCTGTTTGGCAGCTACCTGACGAGCAAGAAGTCTCGGCGCTATGTGGCCAGTCAGACTTTCACTGCCAGCTGGCCCCACCTCAAGGGCAACGACATGGCCATGTCGTATGGTCTCTGGGCTGTCATTTTCGGCGGCAAGTTTGGCGAGTCTTATGGCTTCCTGACTCTCTCTTTCCGTGACCCGGTACGCTACCTGTACATCATGGACACTAGCAGCTGTCTGGGCGACAAGTACATTGGCGCCGTTCTCTGCAAGCACCAGCCGGCGATCACTCTCGCACTGATGGCCATGACGGACTTGGTGTTCTTTTTCCTGGACACGTACCTGTGGTATGTCCTGTTGAACGCCGTCGTCTCCATCGCTCGGTCTTTCTATCTCGGTTCTTCCATCTGGACGCCGTGGAGGAACATCTACTCTCGCCTTCCCAAGCGCATCTACTCCAAGGTGCTGGCGACTACGGACATGGAGATCAAGTACAAGCCCAAGGTTCTCATCTCCCAGATCTGGAATGCTATCGTCATCTCCATGTATCGGGAGCACCTCCTGGCCATCGACCACGTGCAGAAGCTCCTCTATCACCAAGTGCCAAGTGAGCAGGAGGGCAAGAGGACGCTGCGCGCCCCCACTTTCTTCGTGTCTCAGGAGGATCACTCATTCAAGACCGAGTTCTTCCCCAGCCAGAGCGAGGCGGAGCGCCGAATCTCCTTCTTCGCGCAGTCCCTGTCTACGCCCATCCCTGAGCCGCTGCCGGTCGACAACATGCCGACCTTCACTGTCCTCATCCCCCACTACAGCGAGAAAATCTTGCTGTCCCTCCGAGAAATTATTCGCGAGGACGAGCCGTACTCCCGCGTCACGCTTCTGGAATACCTCAAGCAGCTTCACCCTCACGAGTGGGACTGCTTCGTCAAGGACACCAAGATCTTGTCCGATGAGACTGCGCAGTACAACGGTGATGAGGAGAAGGCCGAGAAGGACACGGCCAAGAGCAAGATCGATGATCTCCCCTTCTACTGCATCGGTTTCAAGTCGTCTGCCCCCGAGTACACGCTCCGGACTCGTATCTGGGCTTCTCTGCGCTTCCAGACACTGTACCGCACGATCTCCGGTTTCATGAACTACAGCCGTGCGATCAAACTGCTGTACCGTGTCGAGAACCCCGAGGTGGTGCAGATGTTTGGCGGTAACTCTGACAAGCTGGAGCGGGAGCTGGAGCGCATGGCCCGTCGCAAGTTCAAGATCTGCGTCTCCATGCAGCGTTACGCCAAGTTCAAGAAGGAGGAGATGGAGAATGCCGAATTCCTCCTGCGTGCCTACCCCGACCTGCAGATTGCCTACCTGGATGAAGAGCCGCCTGCCAACGAGGGCGAAGAGCCTCGTCTGTACTCGGCCCTCATTGATGGCCACTCCGAACTGATGGAGAACGGCATGCGTAAGCCCAAGTTCCGCATCCAGCTGTCCGGCAACCCCATCTTGGGTGACGGCAAGTCCGACAACCAGAACCACTCCATCATCTTCTACCGCGGCGAATACATCCAGCTCATCGACGCCAACCAGGACAACTACCTGGAGGAGTGTCTCAAGATCCGAAGTGTCCTTGCCGAGTTCGAAGAGATGAAGACCGAGAACGTCTCGCCCTACACTCCTGGTGTTAAGAGCAACACGCCTGCCCCTGTCGCCATTCTCGGTGCCCGTGAATACATTTTCTCGGAGAACATTGGTATTCTTGGTGACGTGGCTGCTGGAAAGGAGCAGACGTTCGGTACCCTCTTCGCTCGTACGCTGGCACAGATCGGCGGCAAGCTTCATTATGGTCACCCTGATTTCCTCAACGGCATCTTCATGACCACCCGAGGTGGTGTCTCCAAGGCGCAAAAGGGTCTGCATCTCAACGAGGATATTTATGCTGGTATGAACGCAGTCCTGCGAGGAGGCCGCATCAAGCACTGTGAATACTTCCAGTGTGGTAAGGGTCGTGACTTGGGTTTTGGATCCATTCTCAACTTCACCACCAAGATCGGCACCGGTATGGGTGAGCAGATGCTCTCGCGAGAGTACTACTACCTCGGCACACAGCTCCCGCTCGATCGCTTCCTCTCGTTCTACTACGCCCACGCCGGTTTCCACGTGCAGAACATGTTCATCATGCTTTCAGTTCACTTGTTCATGATCTGCCTGATCAACCTGGGTTCGCTCAAGCACGAAACAATCCCGTGTGAATACAACAGCAACGTCCCCATCACGGACCCGTTGTACCCAACCGGATGTGCTAACACGGTCGCCCTCACAAACTGGGTCTGGCGTTGCGTCATTTCTATTATCTTCGTCATCTTCCTCGCCTTCGTGCCCCTGGTCGTTCAGGAACTTACGGAGCGTGGCGTCTTGCGTGCATCCACCCGTCTGGCCAAGCAGATCTGCTCCCTGTCGCCCATCTTCGAAGTCTTCGTCTGTCAGATCTACGCGAACTCGGTCTCCAACAACTTGTCGTTCGGAGGTGCCAGGTATATCGGTACGGGTCGTGGCTTCGCGACTGCTCGCATTCCTTTCGGCATCTTGTTCTCTCGTTTTGCCGGCCCTTCGATCTACTTTGGAGCTCGCATGCTTTTGATGCTGCTCTTCGCCACCTTGACGATCTGGCAGGCTGCGCTGGTCTACTTCTGGATGTCGCTCCTGGCCTTGTGTATCGCGCCGTTCCTGTACAACCCTCATCAGTTCGCCTGGAACGACTTCTTCATCGACTACCGCGAGTTCCTGCGTTGGCTTTCTCGTGGCAATTCAGTCTCGCACGCCTCGTCCTGGATCTCCTACTGCCGCTTGTCTCGGACTCGACTTACTGGTTACAAGCGCAAGCTCGTGGGCGAGCCGTCCGGCAAGCTGTCAGCCGATGTGCCCCGTGCGCACTTTACTAATGTGTTCTTTGCCGAGGTTCTCGGTCCGCTGCTGCTGGCCGTCGTCACTCTCATTCCGTATCTGTTCATCAACGCACAGACTGGCGTCCACAACACCGGAGGCGTCCTCAAGGACAACGACAGCTCGGCTACGCAGACTGCATCACTGCTTCGTGTCGCCATCGTGGCTTTTGGACCCATCGGCATTAATGCGGGTGTGTGCGGTGTCATGTTCTTCATGGCATGTCTCGCGGGTCCGCTCCTGAGCATGTGCTGCAAGAAGTTTGGCAGCGTGCTGGCGGCTATCGCGCACGCCCTCGCGGTCATCATGCTCTTGGTCTTCTTCGAGGTCATGTACTTCCTCGAGGGTTTCAACTTCACCAAGACCATAAGCGGCATGATCGCGGTGGTTGCCGTCCAGAGATTCATCATGAAGCTGATCATCACCTTCGCCCTTACGAGGGAGATGAAGACTGATCAGGCTAACATTGCCTTCTGGACGGGCAAGTGGTACTCTATGGGCTGGCACACTATTTCCCAGCCGGCCCGTGAATTCCTCTGCAAGATCACCGAGCTGTGCTTCTTCGCCGGCGACTTCATCTTGGGGCACGCACTGCTGTTCATAATGTGTCCAGTCATCCTCATCCCCAAGGTGGACATGCTGCACTCAATCATGCTCTTCTGGCTGCGGCCAAGGTATGTCTCCCGCGCCCGGCTAACCCCCCAGCCCCTTTTCTCACCCGTCCTACGAAATGTTGTTGTGAGATATATATACTAACATTCCCTGCGCTGCAGTCGGCAAATCCGCCCACCCATCTACTCCCTGAAGCAGTCGAAGCTGAGGAGAAAGAGAGTGTTCCGCTACGCGGTCCTCTACTTCGTGCTGCTGATTCTCTTCCTGGCACTGCTCATCGCCCCCTCGATCGTTGGCAAGTTCGTGCCAAGCTCGATCGACAGCTTGCTTGACGGAACCGGCTTGTTGCAACCCACAGGGCAGGACAACAACGATACTATCGGTCATACGCAGACCGGTACGGGTGCGGCTGACTACTCTGGGGCTCTGCTGACGGTGACGGCTTCGGCGTCTGCCACAGCTTCGTCATCGTCCAACGCCAAGCTGAAGCTCTTCTAAGATGATGTGGAATGTATCATAAAACATAAAAAGAGAGGAGAAGAGAGAGGAGGGCGGGGTGGGCAATGGGCGGGGGAGGCTTCGCACATGGCAAGGTGTTGGCTGCTTTCTACTACTTTTGCCCAAAGGGTTGGGCGGTGCAAACTGTATTGATTTTATTCGGCAAACTACACGGAGGGAAAGGGTCTCACAAAGCATGGTAAATGGTTCTTTCGAGACACGAGTCTAGGTTCGGCACACATTTTAGCTTCTTCCGTGTGGTTGTTCCATCTCGACCAGGGCCATCCGCGGATGGAGTTGAATAGGGCATAATTAATTTCTTCGGTTTCCATATGTGTTAAATTGGACTTTTGCAAAGCAGTGATGATTAAGCCAGTCTCGGAGGTGTTGAGATGTCATGTTGCGGTGCACTCCATATTTCGTGGTTGTCGGTACTCAGTACCAAGTAAAGTACTAAGTAATAAATGGGCACTCAGCCACTGTAGTTGGTGGTGGTGTGTGGCCGTGGTGGTTGGTGAAAGCTAAGCCTGCATGCACTGTACTGTCAATGTCAAGTACCTGACAGTGCCCGAGTACGTACTTAGTTAGGCGGTCTGGAAGGATGCAGGGACGAAGATCCCTGCCGCCTAATACAACACATCCAATGCAAGTGTGCCCCCCCTGACTTGACTGGCTTAGCGAGCGGATTGCTCGGTACGTTTTTATTTTTCGAAAGGTATCCTTGGTTCCGATCCGTCACCACCTCTGTACCTTTCGACCTCACACCCACAACAACAACAACAACAACAACACTCATTCTCCTCGTCCTCCTTTTTCTGTCGCTGCTGCTTCTGCTGCTACTGTCGTCTCCCCAAAGCTGGCAAACATCGCCATGGATCTCTACGAGATCCAAGGTCGAATGACCATCCTCCTTCACGAGGCCTCGCATACCTTCCAGAAGGTCCCCGGGTCCGCGGTCCTGATTCGATACGTCCAGGCCAGCTACCAGAACGACCCAATTCGTTCCGTCTTTGAGCTCTTTCTCCTCATCTTCTTCATCCGCTACCTCTTGTCGCCCTCATACCCCATCAACGAGTCCAACTACGTCAAGCTGAGCGAGGATGAGATCGAGGAACTCGTCGACGAGTGGCAGCCCGAGCCCCTGGTGGCTCAGCAGACTCCCCTCGAGGAGATGGAGATGGAGAAGTTGCCAGTCATAATCGGGTAAGTCTACGCCGGGGTGCAGGTTGTGGTCGTCACTCGTTGGTGTTAAGTCTATCCTTCTCCTACTCTGCTCAGTGGCTAACAACATGGCCCCCCATCAATACAGACCAACCGGTCCCAAATCGAAACTGGCCAGCGGCCGCACAGTCACGAACCTGGCCTCGTACAACTTTTACAACTTCAACTCCAACGAGCAGATCAAGGAGAAGGCCATCACCACCCTGCGCACCTATGGCGTCGGGCCCTGTGGCCCGCCCAACTTCTACGGCACCCAGGATGTCCACCTGAAGACCGAGGCAGATATAGCGGCGTACGTGGGCACCGAGTCCGCTATCCTGTACGCCCAGGGCTTCTCGGTCATGTCGAGCGTCATACCTACCTTCTGCAAGAGAGGCGATGTCATCGTCACGGACAGGATGGCCAATTACTCTGTCCGCAAGGGCCTCGAGCTTGCCCGGTGCACTGTCAAATGGTTCAACCGCGGAGACATGGACGGTCTCGAGGAGGCCATGAAGCAGGTCGCCCAGGAGCAGGCTAAGCAGAAGAAACTGACGAGAAGGTTCATCGTGGCCGAGGGTCTGTCGGAGGTCACCGGCGACTCTATTGACCTCCCAAAAATGGTAGGGGCATCATCATCATCATCATCATCCATCATCATCCCTCTTTCCTCAGCCGCTCAGGCGCAGGCGTGAAAATTGATGGCTGACGTTGACCATTCAGATCGAGCTCAAGGAGAAGTACAAGTTCCGCATCATCCTCGACGAGTCCTGGTCCCTTGGCGTCCTCGGCCGAACAGGCCGCGGCGTCACCGAGGCGCAGAACGTTGACCCCTCCCAGGTAGACATGATCATCGGCTCCCTCGCCGCGTCCCTCTGCGCCGGCGGCGGTTTTTGCGCAGGATCTAAGGATGTCGTGGGTCATCAGCGTATCACCTCGTCCGCATACTGCTACTCGGCGGCCCTACCAGCGATGTCGGCCGTGACGGCCAGCGAGACCATCAATATCCTGCAGAACAACCCTGAGGTTCTCAACACGCTTCGCGAGAACATCCGCGCGATGAGGGCGCAGCTGGACCCCCGGAGCGACTGGGTCACGTGCACGAGCGCACCAGAGAATCCCATTCTTCTCTTAGCGATCAAGCCCAACGTTGTGCAATCCAGGCGGATGTCTTTCGAGGACCAGGACCGGGTCCTGCAGGAGTTTGTTGATGAGGTATGTTCCCACAAGCCCCTCCTGACTGCATCAGACCGTTTCCGAGCATTCGCTAAAGTGCCACCATCACAGGCTCTGGCAAATGGCGTGATGATCACACGGCTGAAGACGACGCTGATCAACAAGAGCATTGGCGGCGGCGACGCACAGCCAAAACTCAAGGTCTGCGTCACGTCGGGCCTGTCCAAAAAGGAGATTGAGAAGGCAGGCATCATCATCCGGCACGCTATCACCAAGGTCATGACGAGGAAGACGAGCAGCAAGCTGTCACTGCCTACTGCATGACCTTGGAAAATGTATAGATGGCAGGGTGCATATGAAGGATGGGATAGACACGAAACACACCCCCCCCTGTTGAGGTCGGGATGTGCTTACGACATTGATATTGGACGTCACGGGTGACTCGGGCAATTTTGCAAACCATAAACTTTTTTCCCCCTTAATGATTAATACGAGACAGTTACCATTCTTAACGGTCAAGAGATCATCTTCCTTCTTCCTACCTTGGTCCGCGAGAATGGACCTGTTGCTACTCACAAGGCATAGCACCTCAAAAATTTGGTCTCCAGCCAACACAACGAAGCTGAACGTGCCAGAGTGAGTCCTCAGCAAGCCCATTGTGTCACGGACCGCAAGCAATGTCGCCTTATCTCGTGACCTCGGGGTCTAGACGCACCCGCAAAGGAATGGAGCCGGTCGGTGCTTGTATTTTCCTGAAGTGATCTTTACGATCTTCGTCCTCTTCTCCCCAGGCCGCCTTGAGGGGAAGGCAGGCACGATGAGAGCGATGGCAGTCATGACGAAGGATAAGAGAGAAACTTCGACTGAGAGGGAGAATGAAAGGGAGAGCCTGGCAGGAAGAACCCACAAGAGCTTTGGAGCGCGCTGTCCTGTCTGAGGATGCATGCCCCCTTCTCCCTCTCTTCCTCTCTCTTCCCATCCTCATCCTACACCACCACCACTGTGGCATCATCATCTCGAGGGCAACTCTTGCATCGCCAACTTCACAGACTGGCACCTTGAGTCAGTGGACCCATCTCGAATCTCCCCCTCCCCCTCCTTACTTTTCTCACCCCACCTCGGCTTCGACATGCGAGCGGCCAAAGCCCTTCTCAGCCTCTCTCTCGCTGCGGGTGCTGCACTGGCGCAGTACCACCACCATCGCAGCTGGCGTCCTGTCCACCACGTCCAAGGCAACGGTGGCGGCAGCAACAACCTGTTTGCCCGGACCATCAGCACTGTTGGGGGCCAGACAGTGACGATCACGGATAATTCACGCACGGAGACGACAATCATCCCTGAGATTATCGTCTTCACCGACGGCAGCGGTAGCCCTGTCAGCACTGCAACGGCTGCAGTTGCCCTTGTGCCTCCAACGGACACGCCTCTGGCGGAGGACGTATTGCAGGCTGATGGTGCTAGCCTTTCTACTTCCGTAGCCAGCACGGGTACTGCCCAGTCTGCTACTGCAGCCGAGGCCGCGGAACGGGACTTGATTGGCGTCTCTCCTTCAGATGATTCTGTGTCTCACCAACTTCTGAATCGCGCCACGGGAAGTGGCCTCTTTGGTGTGGCCTACGCACCCTACAACGCTGACGGCAGTTGCAAATCGGCAAATCAGATCATGTCAGACTTTGGTGTGCTGGGCAAGACCTACGGCATGGTTCGTGTCTACGGAGTGGACTGCAATCAGATCCCAAGCGTGTACGCAGCCGCCAAGGCGAACAGCCTGCGTGTCATGTACGGCATCTTCAGCCTCGACAATCTTGGCGACCAGATCGCCACGCTGACCAGTGGCATCAACAGCGACTGGTCCAACGTAGACACTGTGAGTGTCGGCAACGAGCTTGTGAACAACGGGCAAGCCTCTCCGCAGCAGATCCTCGACGCACTGTCAAGCGCTCGACAGATGCTCAAGACCGCTGGCTGGGGCGGCCCTGTGGTGACGGTAGATACATTTGTCGCCGCCCTGGCACACCCGGTGTTGTGCTCGGCAAGCGACTACTGTGCGGTCAACATCCATCCGTTCTTCGATCCCAACACACCTGCGAGCTCTGCGGGCACGTTTGTCCTGAACATGGTGCAGGCCCTGCGGACCAAGCTCGGCAACCCGTCTGCACGAGTGCGGGTCACCGAGTCCGGCTGGCCGTGGCAGGGCTCCGCCAACTCTCAAGCCATCCCCGGCGTCGACAACCAGGCAGCTGCTGTCAGCAGCATCCAGAAGGCATTCGCCAGCAACCCGGAGGACATGGTTCTGTTCTCTGCGTTCAACGACCGGTGGAAGATAGCGGCGGAGCCGACCTTCTTTGCAGAGCAATACTGGGGGATGGGAACCGCTGATGCTCCTTCTGCGTAAGGTCGTTCGATGACTGTGGTAGAGAGTGTGTCGCTGTCTGTCCTGGTTTAGTACTTAAGTATGCAAGATGGAAGGCAACAGAGGCTTGTTTGTCTTTTCGGCACCTTGGACTTCATGGGGGAGAAAGAAGGCTCTTGAGGTGTCGAGCATTTGAATGCATCCATAAACACATTTTGGAAGCCATCGGGCTCTATCTGGAAGTATCACGAGGAGGAGTATGTGAGATCGGATGGCCATCATTTGTCTTCAACCTTTTCGTGGTTGTGTCGGAAGCATTATAGATGTTTACCTAATTAAGTACTTGATCATCCAAGATGAAGAGAAGACACAAATTAAGCTTGAGATTTATCTCCACAGCCTGCCTCCTCACCTCGTCTCTCTCTCTCTCTCTCTCTCTCTCTCTCTCTCTCTCTCTCTGTCCCTCTCTCTCTTTCTCTCCCCCCCTCCCTCCCTACACTATCCTTCTGTCTTGGTCCTTGACTTGTAAGCTCAGCTGTCAGAGTCTGCAGAGGGTGGAGAACTCTACCAAAGTAAATAACAATCGATCTTCTCCATCTATTCATGGTTTTGGGAGCCATTACTGGCCAGAACAAGACTGGTTCAACATCTGAGTAACAGGCTAGGACATTCGTGGTGTTCCATGAAACAACAGTAATGGATCATCACGGCTCTAAGCATTGTAGTATTCCGCCCCCCCCCCGGGCACCAGCCAGCCAGCCAGCCTGATGATATCCGCAATGAAGAATATTATCACAAGATCTTCTTATGTGGTAGGTGATGGTAGGTGATACCAAGCGATGCTCCTGAAAAAGGCAAGACGACATACGAGAGAGAGAGAGAGAGAGAGAGAGAGAGAGAGAGAGAGAGAGAGAGAGAGAGAGAGAGAGAGAGAGAGCAGGATCTGGGGTTTCGTTTGACATGTGAATAATGTTTGTTGTATGTCACCACATGTGCTTCGTTTTCCTTTTGTTTTTATGCTTTCTTCTTCTTTCCTCTTTTTTCTTCTTTTCAGCTGGTCACCTGTGGAGGAAAAGGCCGCGTAAATATCTGTGACAGGCAAACGGGCGAAACAGTGTTAATTCGTCACCACGACCCTTCATCGCCTGCGAATAGTTAAGCCAGGTGGGCTGTGTTGTGTTGCCTCACAACGATAGCAATTAGTCAAGTAGCGCACACTCATCGCAATTTTACTTGTGTGTTGGCTGAAATTCCAGCGCGATTCGGACCCGGGGGAGGCTCGTCTGTGTCCGTGACTGGGCTTTTCGCTCTGCTTTCGTCGTGCGTGCGTGCGTGCGTGCGTGCGAGCGATGTGACGGTGACATCCGTTGGCGAAAGAAGAAGAAGAAAAGAAGAGAGGGACGTTGTCAAACGTTCTCAATGGGAAAGGGGAAAGGCCATTCGCTCAGCATGTGGGAAGGATCAGGACTCGTTCTTCTGCAAGGCACACACAGGCGTGGCTGTAACACCGCTTAGGTGGGCCGGCGCTGTGGTTCCACCATGGTTAATAAGTCGACGACTGGCTCTGGGGAACGCCCTGTCAACATGTTGTGATCAGTGTAACAAGGCTCGCCACACGTTCGACTGGCGAGTTTATTTTCCACATTCTCCCGGCGTGCAAAGGTTTTGATGTAGGTTGGGCGAGCGAGGTCCTGACTAACGGCTGGGCGATGAGGGTGAGACGACACGGGCCACGAGCCGAGGGGGTGGTTGGGAGACTTGATGCGCCCTCGGGGCCCCGAACGGTCTGTCACCGTTCACGAACACGATGTTGAGGGGCGCCGGGGGGGGGGGGGACTGGCGTTTATGTGTTGCAAGAAGTGTTTTGTGTTCCTGTCAAGCTTGATTCGTTATCAGTCGTTCAAGAGAGACTGCCTGCACTTGGGGCTGCTTTATTCGCAGACTGTGGTCGATTGGGAAAGTATTTATTTAGTTGGAGTTGGCTTCGCTTATAGTGGCAAGCCCAAGCGAACGATGGAGCCTACTTAGGCTTGTAAGATGCAGCTTTTGATTATAGGATCACGAGAACTGTTCATCTAGGGCCAGCCTCCCCCGTCGGGTCTGGATACAACTCCATCCAGGAACGAGGAGAATCACACAAGGGAGGCACGAGGTGTGAAACTAAGCGCTGAGTTTGTGCGCAAATGTAACTCGAATAGACTATAGAGACACATGTATTGTGATCTATCGCGTGACATGGCGTGACGTTTGACTGCACATTCGCCTCCACAGTACTCACTCATCTCAGTCCGCTTCCGCCGCCGGGGATTGTTATCCATGACATACAGTCAGCGTAAACAATCATCCATCAGGCTCTTCCTACAGTAGCCAAGAGCCGCCACCATATCATTGTTGTTGGACGGAGCATATGAAAGAGGACCGACCAGGTGGCTAGCAGGTAGGTAGATGTTCATGGATTTTCATATTAATTGCTCTTTCAGTTGCAGCCGGCACAAGGAGATCTGGAAGCCCAAATCGACGAAGCTTTAGTCAAGACCAAATTTCCCAAGAAACGAAACCCCCCCCCCCCCTCTCCAAATTTCCAGGGCTTGAAGCGCACGTGCGTGTGTGCCTCAAGATCTTTTATTGTTGTTGCCGCCTTGGGTTTGTGCGCCATTCTGCGGAGTCGCTGACTGGGTTGAGGTTGTCGTCTGGGAACAGTCCCACAGCTGATATTTCAGATTGTCACCTGCATCCTGACTGAAGAGCTGCAGTCTGACCTCTTGGAGCCTGTGAGCCTCTGTGGAGGTGCTCGGGGGCTGCGCGGGAGGACTGCCTAGCTGTCAGAGTGTGACACGTGGTAAAAGAAAAGAAAATTAAGGTGGGAGAAGGAAAATAGAAAATAAAAGGAATATAGAGTATATATACTTTTTCGTCTGGTCCGGATTCAATCCCGACGATGTGGGCTGATCATTTGCCATGTTGAACTGTATTGAAGTTGAGCAAGATGAGTCCGCTTGAAGAGATCTGAGTTGAGGACGAGATGATGCGTTTTCAGGACTGGGTTGCGAGTGGGCCTTGAAGAGAGTGCTCCGGGAGCCTTTCCTTTCTCCCGAGGTAGGGGTTTTGACTTTATATAGACCTCAAAAGAAGCAAGGCTTCTTTGGCATTTGCAAAGCCTTTTACTTGCTCGTCACACACACACACACACGCCCCCCACCCCCCCCGGGTGATCATATGGTTCGCTTGTTTCCTTGGCGGTCCTATCAGAAATATGTTCCCCCAATGTCATTATCTCCTCTAAACTATCCCAGTAAAAAAAAAAAAAAATTAATGGAAACGAGCTTGTCATGGTTGCTCCGTCTGTGTTGCGAGAAGTAGTAGCGTTCCTAGTTGGATCTCGGGTCACATCTGGATGGTGAACCTATTGGCACCGGTTCCTGGCCAAAAAGACGTACCCGAATAAGAACATGATGCCTGCCAGGACTCGTCATCAGCAATCTTGTCTGACAGTGTAAGCCCCGAACCCCCCCCCCCCCCAAAAAAAAAAGCAGGCCCTCGAACCGAAGTCACAGGTACAGAGAAAGAGATGATGTCAAGTCTGGTTAGCGAAGCAGGCGTGTGCTCGCTCTTTGGTTCGCCCTACGATCTCGACTGTAATTATCTAGTATTACCACAGAAAGCTCCATCTCGTCGTTAACGAAGCAGCAGCCACGTTGTTGTCATTCTCGCAACGGGCTGCCCAATAGCAGCAGCATTCAATATATTCGTCCTACCAAGCCGGGCTGTGTTTTATGTGGCCCGTAAAAAAACCAGCATAATGGTCAATCAATAAATTTCTGGGCAACTCGAGACGAATCACAGATGCGATTGGCCCATTCTAAGCGCGTATTTTGTTACCAGACGACAAAAAACCCCTTACAGAAGAAAAAAGGCATCAGGCAGCCAATGAGTAGTAAGTGACACTTCACAATGTCTCCTCGCCTAATCGCCCAGCCACCGATTTTCTTCTTCTTTTTTTTCTTCTCTTTCTTGCCCGCTGTAGAAGACTTGATCGAATTGTCTGTCGTTTAACTCCGTGTGGCGGGTGTGGTGCCTTGGGAGAAGCGGAGAGGCAGAGATAGAAGCTCACACCGCGAACGCCAAAGAGGCGAAACGTTGGGCGGCGAACGCAGCCACTCGAATTTTGGTAGGTGGAGTGGTTCTCTCTGCTGATGAGTTGAATGTAGCCACAGGACAAGAGAAGCTTTCCCGCTTTTTCTCGCTGTCCAAGGTTGTGACGCTTGAGAGACTTTTCCTGTGCAAGCTCAGCATCCGAGTTGATCTTGCATATTTCGTTTATGTTTATAAGAATAGATCAGGTAGGTTTTCTTAAAGTGGGGAGAAGTGATGGAACGACGTTGGATTCTGAAGCAGGTGATTATATAAGCGAAATAATTGTTGTTGGGCCTCTTTTTTTCTTCTTTTTTTTGTCATGTAACATTCGTGGAAAAATTATATAGAGCACACACTCTGAACCAGGCAAGTGGCCAAACCAGAAGTACATGAAAATGTTGAGCCGCAGGTAAGTGACCAAAGTTGTTTGAGACGGTTATCCAAAATCATATTTTGCTCGCTGGCTCATGTCATTATGCCTAAAGCATATATAAAGGTATCAAGGGTCATAAGCCGACCAACACACCCGTTGCTTGGATGCTTTGTATTAAAAAAGGATTGTCCAAAGTACGCTCGCTCGCCAAAATGACAAATCTTCTTTTCGGGGATCCAAGAACACACAACACATGAAGAAGAAGATGGTATCATAGAATCCGTAACCATAGAAAAGTCCCACCAAGAAAACCCCAAAATCCATCCAATCCATCCAATCCATCCATCCAAATAACCCACGCACTATCCCGCATCGCTGTGTGTCCCAAGACCAGAGAAGATGAAAAAAAAAAAAAAAACGCCTCAAACAATGCAGTAGATGATATCGTCCGTCCAGTCTGCCTTCCTGATAGTCCTATATTTATGATGATGAGACACCACATCCCCAGATTTTTGCACACATATATAGTATTTAATGGGCCCCCGTTCAGCCTGATTCCTCGCGACCAGACGAGTAGCCGCTCGCTTCGCCGGCCGTGGCACCCGAGCTGTCGGGGTGTTTGTCGACGACACCCTTGGTGAAGCTCCCATCAGAGCGTGGGACCCCTGACAGCCTCTGGACGGGGCCAAATGACACTCTGGGGTTCGACTTGGTACCGCCGGTGCCAAATCGGTCCTCCTCACTTGAGACCGGATCGCCAACCACGGCATAATCATTTTCTGACTGGTGAGGATTGGCCCTCTGCGAGATGGCATCTTCCGAGTCATCCATGATCACGTCCGAATTATCGTCATCGTCCACATAGTCATCTTCGAATCCCGAGTCGTCCGATTCCGTCGTCTCGGTGAACGGGGGGTAGAAGATGGCAGGTGGAGGCAGTGGGAGGGGTTTCAGCTCTTTGTATCTCTCTTGCAGCACCTGCACCTGAACGCGTGGTGTGCGCTCAGAGCCGTGCCCCCCGGGAGTGCGCGGCGAGCTGGTCGACAGCCCAGCAATCTGGTTCGCTATCGAGTCTGCCGTCTCATCTGACTGGAGGCGAACAGCGCCTGGTCGAGAATCTTGATACCCGGCGAGGATGGGATGCCGTGTGACGACCAGCACGGCAAAGTGGTCCTCTGGGGTGACACCACCCAGACCACATGGCTCCAGGCAGGCCTGGAGAGGCTTGAGCTGGGTCTTCTCGGGATGCTCGCACCAACAGAAACCACAATCCTCAGGACTCGAAGCGCCTGCATCGTCGGTGACATACTCGGACTCGGCGTCGAGGCCCGATTGCTCCGGCGCGTCGACAAGAGGGCGGTGGGGAAGCGAGGAGCCAGAGTCTGTCCGAGCTAATCTAGGCACCTCATCCTCTGTCTGTGTCTGCAGAGACTCCTGCCCGTGGCCCGAGGACGTCATGTAGGTGGTGGGCGACATGTCGCTCGGGTCACCCGAGAGATCCAGGCAGAAAGGGGCCCCGGTGTAGTAGATGATGGCACCATCGCGGCGCCGCTTCTTGCGTGGCGATGAGCCGGATCCGCTGACGAAGCCTGTGGAGCGGGAGTTCATGTTGCTGTTCTCGACGGGCGCGAAGGAAGCCTGTGAGACGGTATCATCCAGAGACGTCTCGGCGGACGACTGGTTGTGCACGAACACGGGCTTGTAGTGGAAGCTCTCGGACGACGCGGATACGTGGCCACCAAGCTTCGTCTGGCCCTTGCCCGAGTGCGCCGACATCTCGGCACTTGTCTTCTGCCTCTTGCGCTGTCCGTCCTCGTTCGAGCCCTCTGTGGCCTCTGTATCGGGGCTTCTGAGAGAGCTGCCGCCACCGCTGTCGCTGCTGAACTTGGTGCCTTCTGTGCCACCACGCCAGCGGATCTTGCGACCGTCCCTGGAGAGCTGAAACTTGGCAGACCTCTCGGCAACGGCTGAGCGGATGTAGTCTGGCGTCACGTTGAGGATATGCAGCTGCGCCAGGTTGCACAGCAGGTTGAGGTGGATCCAGCCATCCGCATCCATCGAGACGTCTTGATGCCTGAACTTGGTCTCATCCAGGTACTGCGGCGCCGTGACGCCCAGATGGCGGATGTACTGCATGTTCTCGGAGGGGATCTGGATCCTGTCTGGATCGAGATCGAGAGGCCTCGTCGCTCTTTGTTCAGCAAGATCCCCATTCTGCGGTGAGCTGTCCTGCCCGCTGTGCTCATTGCTACCGCTGCCGCTGCCGGTCCGATTCTCACCCGTGTTGTCCTCGCCATTGGAGTTGGATGCTGACAACATCTCGCGGGAGGAGGTATTGTTGTTGTTCTTTTTGCTCGGATCGTGCGGTTGTATGCGCGCCTCTCGGGATAGCTCCTCCTGGGCCGTGGTCGAAACCTGTCCCGATAAGAGGGGCGGCGCGGAGATGACCCCCTCGAGGCTGATCTGAGGCTCCAGGACCGAATTTACCGGCGGAGGGCCCTGCTGATTTCGGCGAGCTTTCTTGTTCTTGCCGCCAGCCTTGCCCGTGAACAATTGTTCGAGCCTGCGCACCACCAACTTCTTCTTCTCCTTGTCCGTCAACGAGACGTGCCGGGGGAGCAGGCCCTCTGGGATCTCTCGAAGGTAGGTCTCCACCTTCTGCTCAGCGGACGACCTGCCGCGGCCCAGGGAAGGCCGGCCGATGGAGCTCGTCGAGGCGTTTGGGCCGGTCGAGCTGGGACCGGTCGACATGGAAGCATATGCAGAATCGACTGGTCGCGAGTGGGACGAGGACGAGGAGGCGTGCTTTGAGTTGGAGCTGGAGCCCTGGAGCCTGCTCACGTGCTTCGAAGACTTCTTGCGCTGCTGCGAAGAGGTTGTGGACCCTTCCAGGCTGGAAGCGAAGTCGCGCAACGTCGCCTCCAGCTCCATCTTCTTCTTCTTGGGCAGGCCATGGTACTTGATCTCGAACAGCTTGTCCTTGCGCAGGGCATCTGGGCCAAACTGCCTGTACCTCTTGAGCTCTTCCTTGAGACGTTTGTTCTCGATGGTCAGGTCGTCAATGACGCTTCGAAAATCATCCGCGCTGCTGCTGTGTGCTGGCATAGGTGGCCTGTTCAACAGAGACTGCTCGTACCCCGAGGCAGGGTATTTGTATGCGGCACCTCGGGTGGGATTGACGTCTTCGTTGGACGAATCGGACTGCTTCTGGAAAAAAGGTGGATCAACTGGAGGATGTTAACAGCTGCTGCGCCTCCAAGGGAGTTAAGCCACAGGGTAGCTGAAAAAGGGGGGTGGTTTGCATACCATCCATAGAAGCGTGATCGAAGGCAGCAGGAGGATTGCGATTGGAACGGTCGAACCAGTTCTTAGGGTCACTCTGTCCGGTCTCGTGGCTCTCGCCAGACGAGTTCCTCCTCCTGGGGACGACAGAGCTGGAAGGCTCAGGCCTCATGGAGGCATCTCGAGCGAGACGGTGGTGTCGTAAGGTTACAGATTTCTCGGGTGTGGTTCTTCGTGGCATAGGGTGGCCACGGTCGCTGACGAGCGCCCGCTGTGTGCCTTTATCGTCCATAGTGATTGGAGTATAGTCCGTGGCTCTTCAGAGTCCCATGGGTCATTATGTGGAGGGCATGCCCACGAGGTCGGACGATGCAGAAAAATCCCGGCTGCGGCGGGCTCGGGCTGGAGCTGAAGGGTCTTCGCAGAGTGAGGTTCTCGAAAGGGAGGGGGGAGAGAGCTAGCTCTTGCAGGCTTCGACAGGTTTCGTGGGGTTGATGAGGTGGAGTTTAAAAGAACTGACACTGTGTGTAAGTCCTCAGGCCCAGAGTAAACAAGATGTGGAACCCGATGCAAAAGACAAGAGGGAGAGAAGGGGAGATCTTCTTCGATTTACTCGTTTGTAGTGCGATGCCAAATTGGTATCCGCACACCATATCAAATAAGGCGGTTTAGAGTTGGTAGAGCGCAGCAGAGGGGTGGAGGAATACGTGGGAGGAGGAGGACGAGAGGGGCTTCGTCGTAGCGGACGCGCACGAGCGATAGCTAGGAGGGTATTGAGGGCTGTTGGAGATGAGAAACCAAAAAGTTGTTCAGAGTCCACTTGGACTTGTAGATGGTCTGACGGAGGAGATGAGAGCTCTTCTCTCAGGTAGGAAGCACGAGAGCTCACATCTGGGGTCAAGTCCGGTTGAACGAAAGTCTCCCAGTAGTGAGTGAGGAGGGTCTACAGGCAGTAGAAGCAAGTGCGAGAAAACGAAGAAAAGAAGAAAATGTCGTACCTTGTGTTGACTGTGATTCCGGGATGGGCTGCAGGCACACAAGGTATAGATGGTGTTGAGTTGGTGGGGGTTTGAAGGTGGTTGTTGTGCCTGGCTGTTTTGGTCTATACTGGAACCAAGAGATCAAGGCGATGATGATGGGGATGGGTGGGGCTGGGAGTGTTTGTGTGAGTGTGTATAGAGAGGGTTAGAAGAATATGGAAGCAGATGGTATAAAGGTGAGGATGTCGCTGTGGGTAAAGGGACAGGAGTGAGACGGAAGATGCAGTCGTTTTCTTGTCGCAAGTTGAGGACAAGAAGGATAATATCCAAGGGGGGGGGTGGCTGTGACGCAACTCGCAAAAAAAAACCCCCCAAAAAAAACCACCCGAAAATCACGATGCAATGGAGGGCATCGAGATTGTGGACGACGGGGTTGGACAAGGCGCCGAGAAGAGCCGCGGTGGATGAGGGCTGAATAAGGAATAAGGGATCTGATCCATGGGTTCGGATTTTGAACCGTCTCCCCTGGAAAACGATACAATGAATGTACTGTGGTATCGTTAAGGTTCGAGACTGAATCCACGGTGGCTAAATTTTGCCATCCAAGTTTGGGGCTGGAGTTGGGAAAGGGCGATGCTCATGATTAGCTACGATCTCCAAGTCAGACCAGGAAAGAGCAATCGAGAGCCCATCGGATCCAGCAGCTTGCTACGCCCCAGTTATTTCCTCTTTGGTGGGGTACAAGGCCCATGTATTGTATAGGGGTCCATGTTCCTCTGCCTTGACTTGGACCCCTGGAGGGTCTTCCAGGGCGTCGCTATAAAGCCCAACCTCGTCCCAGACTCGCACCCTCCTCCAGTTCACCCGGCATCGCGGCCGCCACATCATGTCATTTAGTCTGTCAGTTTCACGATCACTGCTCCGTGTGCCCTGCTCTCCCGATCTCTTCTCAATTTTTCATCAATCCGCATGTGAGGCTGCAGCGACAGAGTTGAAGATGTCCTTCCCAGCCCTTGACCAACATCTTGCTATCGATGTGGGACAGGGGCGTGTCGCTATCATCATGAGCCGGCTCCGACGTCACCTCATTGTCCTGTGTGATTGGTCGACAGTTCCGTCTGGCCAATCAAAACGCCTCTGACGACACCCTGACAGCTCCACCTTCCCTTCTGTTTTCGTCCTTCTTCCCACTTTCATGGCTTGTGAAGGGGAAAAAACGGTCAGGGGCCTCTTCCGTTGAGATCTCACTTTTTGCGCTGTCATCGATACTTTTTCCCACCAGCCCGCCCGCGCCAACCCACTCTTGCCTTGTGACAGGCTCAGACAGGATGCTGCGCGTCCACTGAAATGAAAAGGGAAAAGAAGAAAAGGAAGAAGAAAAAAAAGAAGAAAAAAAGAGGCTCTGAGACAAGCTGTCATACTTCAGGTTAGGAGGCTTTCCACCCCTCCCCCCCCCCGTGCCCCCCTCTCTTCCGCGTCCCGAAGCTAAACATTGATGAAAGATGGACTCTCTCTGCTGATGCCTCTTCTCGGAGTTGTGATGGATGGGCTAACACAGAGGACGTATAGAGCTCAAAGAGCCATCCTGTATCGGCACACCCCCAAGACAGATAGGCAGGCAGGCAGGCAGACCTACCTCGAAAGATTCGTGCCGGAAGGAGACCCGAGGGATTCATGTGTGTTCTGTCCTGGAATCACCTGCATTTGGGTTGGGGGGGGGGGTTTACAGCCCATCCTAGTCTGGATGGTGAGGAGTCCCCCACCCACTCACAGCCCGTTCCCGGTCCCACGACTCTCAAGGTGGCCTGATTTCTGGACCTTACGACTGGGGGACACAGCTGTCAGAGACGTGTCTTGAGAGAGAGGGGCGTGACGGTCGGCATGCGGTCACGATGGTTGTTGTGTGTTGTCGCACAGCGAACCTGTCACACAACAAACTCACCCACGCCCACCATGCATGGAACCTCTTGGAATCTCGGCCGACCCAGTTGTTCCTGCCAGCCGCCATCTTGGCCCAGAATCAGGTTTTTCATTAACCTTTTACTTCAAGCTTCCACATGGGAGCCAGACGAGCACCACCACACCATTTACAGTGAGTGGGCTGCTGGTGGGCTGCAGGATTGTTCGCCAGGTGTGCCAAGGACAGGACCCCAGGACCCCTATGACGAAGTGATAGGCGGCTTCTGGGACAATCACTCCCCTATGAGAGCTGACAATGGTGAGACCTTTGACGGCTCTCGCCGTCGTGTTTGGATCTGCAGTACCACCACAATGCCTAAGCCCTTTGGGTTGGTGGGAAAAAGTTGATCATTTGCTGACATTCCGAGGGAGCAGCAAACACACTTGGAAGAGCGGCTGACGTGACACCAGTAATTTCATGCAAGCCCCGGGGAACAGAAATTGGCGACGGGAGAGGGAGATGGTAGGGGGAAGAGGGCGAGCCACACAACCATTTTGAGGAGGGATCGAGATCATCGCGAACAGTCAACACCTGGTTCTAAGGAGCCAGGGCAATGCTGCAGGGCCCTGGACCGACCCCTGACACCCGTTCGCCGAGGGGCTTCCCGCTGGCAGCTGCACCATCTTTTCGAAGACAATAGAGTTTTCGGCTATGTGAACCTCGCGTGCTTATGACACGAGATACCTCAACCTAAGGAGTCTTGTGTTGGGGGAAGGGGGGGGGGCACTCTACTGAATAAAATATGATGTGTATAGGTTAAGTTGACAGCAGCTCAACCCCCCCCCCCCCCCCCCCCCCGCCCCCCAACAACAAAAATCTGCTACCATGAATTCATACACAGATTTACTAACGTCATTCTGGTGCAGCAACATACGGCTACGCCAAGCAGTACTCGGGCGTCAACCTCGGGTCTTTTGTCAAGCACATCACCAGCTCCAACCTGACAGCTGAGGGCCTGCGCAACGTCGGCGAGGCTGTGATGCAGCTGGCCAAGGTGGAAGAGCTGGAGGCTCACAGGCGGGCCGTGGGCATTCGCATTGAACACATGAACCGATAGGGAGGGAGAAAGAGAGAGAGAGAGAGATCTTCTGTGTTTGATCTATCTAGAAAGTATCACGTCGATGTCTTGTTTCATTTTTTTCTTTCTCTTTTCATCAGATGTACAACAACGACAGGTTCCAACAAAAAATAAGCCTCTTTTTTCCTTCCCTTCCTCGTCCAGACCAAACACACACCCTACTGACTCCCAATTCCCGTTCCTTTCTCGAGCGCATACATCGCGAATCGAGACCTAAACAGAGCTTGCAGATGGCAAACCGGTTCTTTGTCGGATCCGTCTTATCATCTCGTATTCATTATGAGTGCAAGGGTTGTTTGTTTTGTACTATTCGGTCTTAGGTGTGTGTAAGTAGGCCGGCAGAAAGCCGGACCACTCAATGCAGTCTGGCTTGAGGACTTCGCCGCATTGGGTGGATCCCTTTTCGTTTCGACATGCGGGGATGTACAACTCTCTCTTCTTCCTTCTGCTACTCACGACCGCTCTGAATTATTCACGATTCTTTACCGTTTACAACCTCTAGAGCTATTACACCCTCACCAGACCGACCTGCCACTGTACTACTCTTCACCTTTCAGTTCAAAAACTGGGCCAAACCCCAGCCATCATCCAAAAATGTCGTCTGCACCACCAACAGACGCAAGCCCCATAACCATCTCCCCCGTCCAGGACGCCTCCGATTTCCTACCCTTCTTCAACGTCTGCGCCAGGTCCTTTGGAGACCAGATCCAAGACGCCATCTGGAAGGCCATCAGCCCAGGCTGGGACACGGAACCCGGCCGCCAGGCCAACGCCAACCGCTTCGTGCAGCGCTGGCAGGCCACAACCCCCACCAGCGCCGGCCACCCCAGCACCGTCTTCCTGAAAGCCACGGTGCCCGATCCAGACCAGCCCGGAGGAGGAGGCGAACGCATCGTCGGCGTCGCGACCTGGGCGCAGCTCTCGTTCGCGCCCGGGTGGGGGAACCCGCCGTCTACGGAGCTCGGGGCCGCAGACGACCTGTTCCCGGACGACAAGGCGGCGCGGCTGGCGCGACAGATCTGGGCCTCGCTCATGAGGCCGCGCGTGGCAGCCGTGCGGGCCAAGGAAGGGGACGAGGTGCCTGCTGTCTTTGTGCTGGACCTGTGCGCCGTCGACCCGGACTTCCAGCGGCGGGGGATCGCGAGCAAGCTCGTGCGGTGGGGGCTGGACGAGGCGTCGAGGCGGGGCGGGCTCGAGGCCATGACGGAGGCCTCGGTGATGGGGCGGTGGGTGTACAAGCAGCTCGGGTTCGGGCCCGTGGGGGAGATTGAGTACGAGGTGGATGGGGAGCTGCTGGGGGGTACCGTGCTGCCGTCGAACCTGTTCATGAGGACGGGTTCCTTGGCTGGACGAGGCAGGTGATGTATGTGCCGTTCACCCGATCGCCTTCCTAAAAGCTGAGAAGAGCAAGAGTTTTGCATCATTACATAAGTGCACCAGCGATGACTTCTAGATGGATACACTCATCGTCGTGCCCGCCGCCCGCATCTCTCTCTATACACGAGCCATATGGCCCTCGGCATACATGATGGAGAGAGAGAGAGAGACTTGGCTCAAGCATGCAACACACAAAATTTAGATGGTCGATGAACATAAGATCTGAACAGCCCAGCGTGATGCCACCTCAGCTGCATACATGCCCAATCTATCAAGTGAAAGAGGACGACTTGAACTGCTTGCCAACTTGGGCACACCATCCCCCGAACCAGGTTCCTGCATCTTCCAACATATGTTCGACCCCCCCCCCTTATTGGCCTGCCCCCCGTCATAGCGGTTCAGACTAATGTCACGCAAGAAACATTACTACAGTGTGTATTCTATAATTATCTGCAGCTGCTGAGAATTCTTTGATGCAAAGGGACAGCGGGGGCTGAAGCAAATTCAGCAGCCCGACTGGGCCACAGGTTGAGTGAAGCTGGTGAAGATAAATGATATTCCGAGTCTATAACTGAAGAAGAAGAAGAAGAAGAAGAAGAAGAGGTAGATAACATGAGCCAACCACGAAGTCGAACATTGTAATAGTAAAAGATCATCAACATGCAAGCAAACCACAGGACAAAAAAAGCAAGAGAAAAAGAAAAGAAAAAAAGGCTGCCTGTTCCCCCACTGGTCATCCAGTCGCCGTCGCCTCTGGCATCACCACCGTCTGGAAACAAGTAGCCTCCCCATTGTTGTTGATGGTACAGTTGTAGTTGATCCCAAAGAACTTCGACATCGTCCAGTGGCCCCCGCTCGTCTCACTCGGAGCCAATACTTCCTGCACATACTCCTCAACGCTGATATCGCTCAGCACAGCCATGGTGACACTGGTGTGCTCACCACCAGCCGTCGCGTCGGGACCGGCCTTCGCCCCACTCGCGGTCCTTGTCCTCGACGTCTTTTTGCCCTTGTCGGTTGACTCGACGACAACCTCGTCCGCCTTGATCTTGCGGCGATAGTCACGCCAGAACTTTAGAAGATTCGCGCTTGCCTCCACAGCTTTCATGGCGTCCTCGCGCGTCTTGATGTCCTCGCGTGACAGGTTGCTTATGAGGAACAAGCCCTTCTTGAACGCGCCACTGCCGTGCTTCTCTGAGTACTTGCGAAGGAAGTCGTGGAAGGTGGAACTACCGGAGCTTAGATACGCCAGAAAGTCGTGAAGATCGACGCTCCCAGGTACTGCCTTGACATCCTGTTCAACCACAACATCGCGGCCATCTTTGTCTTGGCTGGTGCTGACCTCCACTTTATCGAACACGAATCCGGACAGCTGACCCGAGAGCCGACGTATGCCCACCAGCATCTGATTCATTGCATTGGGGCCGTCTTCATCTATACCACGATGCATAGGTTGCTCGTCCACGATGTCCTCTGCATCGTGATCGTATTCTCCTCGCCAGTTGGTGATACGATCCCATGGCTTTTTGAGCCGGGTCTTAAAGCCACTGCCCTGGGTCGAGGTGCTGGAAGCCGAGGTTGCTGTGCTTGTCATTCCCTGGCTTGTGGTAGTGTGCCCTAATTTCACAGTATCCTCTGCACCATCTTGCACAGGGTCGTGATTGCGATCCCCTCCCCAGTTGGTGATACGATCCCATGGCTTTTTAAGCCAGGCGTTCAAGCCACTGCCCTGGGGCGAGGTGCTGGAAGCCAAGGTCGTTGTCTTTGTCCTCCCGTGGCTCGTGACAGTATACTCCGACCCTGCGTATTGATCTGTCACATACTGAGTAGTGACATCCTCAGACTCGACTGTCTGTGTTCTCGTCCCCTTGCGAGTGATTGTCTTAGGCTCCTTGGGCGCGGCATCTTCATCATCGTCCCTCTTCATGGTGTTGCTCAACTTTCTGGTCCTCGTCCTTGTCTCCGTTTCTGTGCGTGTTGTCATATCAGTCCGTGTCTCCGTGGCAGCCTTGGGGGCATATGTGCGAGGCTGTCCCTTCGATGTGACTGTGCTAGTCGCACTCTTCGTACTCTTGCGAGTAACCGTCTTGGTGTCGTCTTTCTTTTTCACATCCTTTTTGGTACCTTTTCTGGAGAAGGTCTCCTTAGAGGTCTCCTTAGACCCCGCTTTGCTTGTCTTACTCTTGCGAGTTTTTTCCCCCTCGGCTCCTTTCACCGTAGCATCTTTTTTGGTGTTTCTGCTGGAGAAGGCCCCCTGAGACTTCGCTTTCTTCTTACTCTCGCGAGTGCCCGTCTTCTCGGTCCCTTTCACCGTGGCATCCTTTTTGGCAGCTTTGCTGGAACTGGATTCCTGAGACGTGGCCTTTTCTGGTTTCTTGATTGTGTAAGTGATTGTCTCCACGGGATCAGTGGTCCCTGTTCCCTCTGTTGGTCGCTCGCAGTTTTCGTCGGCCGCCAGAGTCATAGCCACGGGCTTAGAATCGAGAGCATTGAAAGAGATTGGTGGAAACCATGGCCACGCCGAAGGAAAGACGGATGAATTCCTAAAGTTGGACGTAAGGCCCCCGGGGATGCTGGAATAGCTTGGGAGAATAAAGTGCAAAACAAACAAGGCGCAGCCACCCAGCCACAACCACCACAGGGCCGACCAGAAGAAAGCTACTAGGTGGTCTGTGAGCGGCCTAGGTGAGGTGCCCGTCTTGACAGTATTTTCCCAGGCTTGGAGGTGTTGCTGCAAGGTGTAGTCCTCCCATTGCTCCATCTCGTCCGAGTCGTCGCCTGCATAGTACACCACCTGTGCCTTCTGGACAACCGTGGTCTCATCCCCAGTGTTCCTTCCACTGCCGTTGGCCACGTTCTGCCGGAAGGGAAAGTAGCGCTCAACGAACGGGAAAAGACTGATTTGGACCTTGGCAGTACGCCGGATCTTACTGCGTGGCTTGGGAATACGAAGCTCATATTGGACAGCCGACTGCGGATCGTCCGACGGGTCAGGCAGATTGGCCTTCCGAAATGCTGCACCTCTCTCGGTATTCCACTTCTTCATCTCATCTGACTCTTCGAGGACGTGGTTGTCGTGAGCCTGGGCTGCCTGGCTGGACGCCCTCCACGAGATGTCTGTGACGTGTTCCTGGCGGAGATCCCACAGCTGGCCAGGCTGTGGAAAGTCGACCCAGAAGCAAGATCTCGAGAATTTGTCTCCGTTGCTCAGATAGGCCGCCTCAGCGACGATGTTGTGCAACTTCTGGTGCACTTCTGTCAGTGGTGGCCACGGCGCAGTAGGGCACAAGGGGCCGATCATGTTGATCAGCGGGAGGAGCAGGCTGAGGATGCCAGCGGTGACACGGTCGACCTCCGGCCAGAAATCGGCCGCGTACAGCTCATCCCTGAGGTAATCGTGGATCAGGTTGTACCGAGCAAACTTCCTGACGTAGCCTGTTGTTGTGACAATGTGTTAGATTGTTAGAGAAAAGTAGCACAGCAGCAGCCCGGGGGGGGGGGGGACACAGCGTACCGTCAGTGGTCCCGTCGGTGGTGCGATCGAGGAGCTCCAGAGCTGCTTGCTCCTGCGGCGTCGCACCGAAGAGCAGAGAGTCAAAGCACTGCTCTTGCAGCAACTTCGCAATGACAGCAGTGCACAGGTACACGCGGTCGTCCTTGGACAGGAAGAGGAATTCGTAGCCGTGATCGTTGTAGCCTCTTGGTCCGGTCTTGGGCTTCCTGTAGGGGTCGCCTCTTGCGACGACAGATGCGCACCGGACAAAGTTGGCCGGAAGATGCCGCAACATGTCGCGGGTCCAGTCCCTCTGCTCCAGCTGTTCGGAGAAATCGACATGACCGAAAGTCGCCGCAGCGAAGTCCCAAATCCTGGCGAAGAGGCTGGAGGACATCTCCTCGAACCAGAAGGCAGGCAGCTTGTCGTAGTCTCCCTCGCGTATAGGCTTCCTGGGACGAGTCTCACGGGCGATTGTGCTCACCCTGTGGTGGGTTTCTGCAAGGAGGCGGAATCGCAGCCTCGCGGGGCTATATCCGGCGAGGTCGTCAAGTGACCGAGGGCTGAACATTGGATTCTTGATCTTCTCTTCCCGCGTATACTTGTCTATCAGTAGCTGGGCACGGTGGGCCATCTGAGGGGCGATAGGCGGGTGCATCAAGGGATACGTCTGCCTGAGCTCTGGTCTCTGCTCCCTCAAACGCCAGTCTCGCCACTTGGGGTCAGGTGAGAGCTCTGTGCCCATGGGGCGCACGTTGGGCACGATGATGCCTTCATCGTCTCGCCGTCCGAGGCTAGTTTGTAGCTGAGTGATGATCGCCATGGCTGCTTCAAGCCGTGCTCCGGACTTGAGGACCAGCTAGTCCAAGAAGCTTAGGGAAGAGGAGTTGTTGTTTCGCCTGCCCTTCGGTCTGCAGTCTCAGCTTACTCGTTCGTCGTCGTCGTCGTCGTCGTCGTCGTCGTCGTCGTCGTCGTCATCGCTCTGGTGTGCACTTTCTCTTCGTCTCCTACACAATTCGAACTTGACAATGTGTACCACGCGTTGGGGGGAGGGGGAAGGTGCACACAAAGTGCTGGTATGGCTTATATGGCCCTCATGCGCCATGGAAGATTCCATGGAAGCGACCAAGACGCACGAGGCGGCTTTGTTTGTCAACTGTTTTGAAAGAGTAGCTAGATGGGCCCTCAGCACGACGTCCGTTTCCGAACAGCACAAAGAAGACCAGTAGTGAAGCTTGACGATATCCGGCACCTTGTGAGGGCGCAAAAGTGTGAAAGAGGTGGAGCTTGATTGTTCTCTATGAAGCAGAAGCACAAACTGGGCTAGGAGCGATTGGTCAGGACAACAATGCAGTCAGTCAGTGTAAAATGCGATGGTCTGGAACTTTGGAAGAAAAAAGATGATTTATTCCTAGCAAGGTCTCCCCGCTCTGCAGTAATATGAGAAGACTGAAAGAAGGAGAGGAGAGAGGGGGGGGAAGTTCCATCAAAGAGAGACATGACGAAAAGGAAGAAGAAAAGGAAGTGTGTAAGCTGCAGAACAGAGGACCAGAAGGGTGAGATAGAATATTGACAGGTAGAGAAAAGCAACAGGTGGCGGTTGAGCTCAACACAGAGAGAGAGAGAGCTTGCAAGGTGGAAAGACATTCTGACTCTTTGACTTGAGAGAGAGAGAGAGAGAAGAGCAAACACACACAGACAAACAGTTGTCGGGAAGCTCCACACAGTCAGTACCTTACATAAGCAGAGAGAAACCTGGCTGGTGGCCAGTGCACCACATGACTGACGCCTTACTATGTACAGTACATAGTACGGTGCATGGTAGACGGTACAAAGGCACGCGGGGCAGCAGGCAGGCAGTCTGGTGGCAGGCAAAGCACAAACCAACCACTGTACCGTAATTGTCTTGCACTGCGACGGGGACCCTTCGTCTTGATTTCTTGAAACCGCCCAAAACTCCCATTGCGATCCCACCATTTGGCGCCTCAACCAGATTGTGCACTTGTTTGTCTTTTTGCCTGGCGCAAAACCTCTGCTGAGCACCTTCAGGCGCTCTCTCCATACGATCTCACCAGACGCAACAACGAAGGCACGGTTGCAACTACCAGCCCCGCCTCGAGCCTGCTTGCTTGATTGAGTAGTGCGTGCCGTCTCTTCTTACCTCTCGACCGAACTTTTTCCCACCGGATCCCACTTGCACGACAAGTCCTCTCTGTTCCGCAACCACCACCACCACCCTGCGCTTTCCCCTCCAGAGCTCCTTCTCACCCTCCAAGCGCCTTCCTCGCCATCGCAGAGTAGACAAGGACTTGTTTACCCATTCTTGTTCAGAGAATCTCTCGTCCCCAACCCTCATCACTGTTCCACACGTCGTGGATCACCCAGCGAACCATAGCCCCCCCCCCCCCTCCCAAAAAAAAAGACCACAGCTGCATACCCAACAAACCTCCCCACACCACGACGTCAAGATGTCTGAGCAGGTCGATCTGTCTACCATCCCCGTCTCGCCCGAGGGTGGTAACAACGCCTCTGCCTCCACCGACGCCGCTCCATCCACGGATGCTAAGCCAGTCACTGTCTTCGATGACAAGGACAACTTCAACGTGAAGCACCCTCTGGCCAACAACTGGACCCTGTGGTTCACCAAGCCCTCGTCTGGCAAGGTTCGTCTTCCTGTGTCCCCTCCACACAGACCTCTCTTGTGTTATGTCGATGCGCAAATGGATGGGTATGGCTAATTCTGGATTATTTTTTCTTGCTTGCGCTCAGGGCGACAACTGGAACGATCTCTTGAAGCAGGTGATCACCTTCAACTCGGTCGAGGAGTTCTGGGGTATCTATGTATGCCTCCCTGCCATTCATTCTTTCTTTAGGACGGCATTCTGTCTTGTGTGTGTGAACAGGAACTGACTCTTCCTTTCTGTCTCGATAGAATAACATTGCTCCCGTCTCCGAGCTCGCCCTCAAGTCTGATTACCACCTGTTCAAGGCTGGCGTGCGACCCGAGTGGGAGGATCCCCAGAACAAGCACGGCGGCAAGTGGTCTTACCAGTTCAAGGAGAAGCGCAATGTCAACATCGATGAGCTCTGGCTGCACATAATGCTTGCGGCCATTGGCAACACCCTCGAGGATGAGGAGGACGGTGAGGTGATGGGCGTTGTCGTCAACGTTCGCAAGGCCTTCTACCGTATCGGTGTCTGGACCCGTACCGTTGGTAAGGCCATCCCCAACCGCGGCGACGGCGACGTCTCTGGTGGTAAGGGGCGCACTCCCGAGAAGGGCAAGGAGGTCCTGTTCACCATCGGCAAAAGGGTCAAGGATGTCCTGAAGCTGCCCGCCAGCGAGCAGGTCGAGTTCTCCAGCCACACTGAGGCTGCGCATGCCGGCAGTACACGGGCCAGGGCTAAGATGTCGGTCTGATCACGCTGCTATCATGCTCTACTTAACCATATCGACCCCAGCACATCCTTTCAGCATCACCACCTCTTGACGCTTCTACTATGTCATACATAGCTGCGAAGCAGACGGCGCTGTCTACGCCTTTTTTTTTGTCCACCACTCATCACAGAACATAGGAGGACAGATGGTTTCGGAGGAGAAGGAGGGGGAATGACGCTACTAGCCACTGGCAATAACTCTGCACAAAATTTGATCAGGCGGCCACACGCCTTCAGCGATATCTGGGGCCCTTCCAGGACTGGCCTGGGAAAAAAGCTTTGATGAAGAAGAAGAAGATGGAGACGCGATAAGAGGGACGAAACTATCTCTCGCACCGGGGAGGTTTGTTATTACAACTGAAGTTTAGTTTTTTTATTAGAGGGAGAGATTCCACATGATCAATTTTAGCGATGAAAAAAAAAAAAAAGGAGGGGGGGAGGGAACCGATATCTCTCTTGTGATGCAATGGGAATGGTATAAGTGAGGACTCAAAATTTACCTAAACCTCTATTTGTGTCATGATATATCTACGTTGCCCCCCCCCCCCCGCCCGTGTGTGCAATGCTGTTGCCAGGCTGTAATTTAATGTACAAATTGTATCCGTATCATCCAATCTCCCCCCCCCCCCACGTCCCCCCACCCCCCACCCAACAAAACCCCCCCCACCCCCCCCCAGCATACCCCACTCCTCCTCCCTTCCCTCTCTTTTCCCTTTCTCTTCCTTTTTC
>JACWRQ010000253.1:10851-56116 GCA_014849955.1 Cryphonectria carpinicola | reverse complement strand
CTTTTGCCCTTGCTCGTCGTGCATGAGCTTGGGTGAGTGCTCCTGCTGCTGGGGGGGGCATGGTGCTTCTGCTGTAGAGAGTCTCCTCCCCTGGGCGTATTCCCGTGGCGTGCGCCACCTGTACGGGTGGCCGGCCGAAAAGGTCGGGTCGCATCGCGTGCCCGGGGGGCAGCCGGAATACACAAGCTATAATCAAGACCTCTTCGCTCTATGAACGAAACAAAAACGCCTCATCCTGCGGATCTTTTAGCCATCAGGTGGTGGGTCTCTTGTGAGCTCAGGTGCCGTCTCTCTTCTCTGTGTGTGTGCGCTGACGCTGCTGCTAATATCGAGGGCCCTAGTGCCTCCCCCCCCCTCCCACCCCTCCTCAGTCCATCCCAAGGGAGGATGGTGCTGCGGGAGAAGAAGAAAAACCACCAGGGCAGCTTAGTATCACGAGTAGTTGATCAATTTTTTCTTCTTCCTCGGCATGATGGCCTCCGGTCTCTGATGATCCTGAGGTGTTTCGCCCGCCCCCCAACCCCCCTCTGCCTAGGTCTTTGCTCTCTCTCTCTGTTTCTCTCCCCTTCTCTCTGGGCCGTCCTGTGTGTGTGTGTGTGTGCGCGCGTGTGGCCTTAGATCAAACTGGGACTGCATACCCTGCCCTCGTGAGCTCGAGGACTAGCGTCCAGCTCCCGCTTAGCACCTGTGTCTCTGTGACTAGCCGTGGCCAGCACAGCTCGGCAGGGCTTCCCAGGTCCCGGTATTGCATGGCCCGTCTTGGTAAGGAATCATGTGAGGAACTTCTGGTGCCGCTCTGGAAATTGGCCACGGATCCATTCATGTTGATGTTGAGCATGATGAGAGGATAGGACTTGGACCTCGCCCGCTACGTGACCTGATCTCAACCGCACGAGTGCCACCAATATAGACTACATTGTTCGTGGCCGGCCTTACAGAAGGTCCACACCTCAAGATTTATTCTCCTGGAGAGAGAGAGAGAGGGCTCGGGCTATAAGGGAGACTTGAGAACAAATGTAGGACCTCGACCGGAGATTCTATCCCCATTCATCATCGAAGAAAAGATCAGGAGCAGAAGCGCCAGTCTACAAGGGACTGGTTGACGGACTCCATATTGTACAGCCACTTCTTGTCACTGACTAGTCGGTCCTCTGTTGGGGGAGAGGGGGGGAAGGGGGTGCCATGTGTAGTCATCCCACCCCTCTTCCTCCCAAAGAGTCTTGCTGCTGCACTTCCAGTCCGTCACATCCCTCCTTCTCCTTGCCGTTCACGGGCTCGCCACAGAGGTTTCCCTACTGCTTCTTGCTTTCTGGTTTCAGCGTGATGGGCTTGGGGTTGGTGCAGACGAGCGACATGCTGACGTTGTTCTCCGGACGCTTGATCATGTACTCCCATGCGACGGGTTCCTCAAACTGCTTGAGGTGGCAAGGCCCTGTGTAGAAGGCATCATGTCAGACGAGGAACGAAAGGTAAAACGAAGAAGTAGAAGAAGAAGAAGGAAATGAGCAAGGAACACACATACAGCATGAGGATTCGGTAACGGAGATGGACTCGATCTCCTTGGGGCAGAGGCGGCCCGTCCGCATGTAGTCGTCACACCACTCGAGGTTGAGGGTGTAGACGTGCCCGCACTCCTCAAACTCTTCCTGCAAGCAAGGTCAGATACCCCCCAAATTCCCACCCGCCCGCCTCCGTTGTACGGTTGAGGAAAGGGAGGTGTCTTACCTCAATCCACAGACACATTGTGGTACGGAACGAATCAGATGCTCGTGTTGATAATACACAAAGAAAAAGAAAAAGAAAAAGATGGATGGGGATTTCAAGATGTCACAAGAAGGTTGTGTCTTGTCATAAACTCGAGATCAGATGACGGTGCAGCAGTCCAATGTCTGGCTCCAGGCCTGAACAAACGGCGGGGAGACAGATTGTGTGTGTGTGTGTGAGAGAGTGAGAGAGAGAGAAAGAAAGAGACAAGGTGGGTGACAACGCAACCAGCTGCTGCAAGTGACGTCCCCCCATCCAGATATAAGAGACATGCAAGGAGAGAGAAGAGAGAGAGGGAGAGAGAGAGAGAGAGAGAGAGAACGCCTCCTGTCACATACGACAGACAACCTCTGGAAATTTCTCCGGTTCCCCGTCCCGGCGCCGAGCCCATATGTCATGATCCACCGAGAAGGTATAGTGCTGCTCATATGTCTCATATGCGATGTCTTGAAGAAAAAGCATAAAATAGGCCGTTTCTCTCTCTCTCTCTCTCTCCTTTCCCCCCCTTTTCTTTCTTTTTTCCCTCTGCGGGCTATAATCTTTTTTCTTTTCTTTTGCCTCACATACCTTGCACTAGTTTAGATGTCGATCTTTTCGGCACGCGTGCACCTCCAGCCAGAAAAAAGCAAAGAAGGAAAAACAGACACAGAGAGAGAGACGGATCAAGGCGAGGAACCACAGGGATGGGGTGGATCGAGGCGTGGCAGCCAACACAGTGTATCGAATTAAATTTTTTTTTTGGGGGGGGGGGGATTTAATTATCTTTTTTTTTCTTTTTTTTCATTGGATGTGGCGGATGATGGTAACTGGAGGGGGGAAAGAAAAAGGGTAAAAAAGAAAGGGGAAGAAAAGGGGTGGGGCGGGAGGGGGAGGGGGAACGAGTGGGTGGGGGGTGGGGGGGGGGGGGGAGAAGGGGTGGAGACGGGAACTTTGTGCTGGCTGAATCCTGGCTCCACTCAACCTTGACCCTGGCTTTCCCTATACTCATAAGTTTTGATCCTGACTTGAGACAAGGGAGGAAGAAAAAGAAGAAAAAAAGAAAGAAGAGACAAGATTCCAGCCATGGAAGGTCGGCCACGTTCGCTCGTTGCGGGGTTCTTTTTGCCATCTGGCCTGCAGCAAGTGGCACCGCGCCCCGCCAGTTCAACGCGATGTGGTGCGCCAAAAAAAAAACAAAAAAAAAACAACAACACATAAAAAACGATACGTGGCAAGACAGAGAGAGAACCTTGAAAAGCATAGGCCAAAAGGGGAAAGAAAAAGAAAAAGGGGGCGAAATAAGGAGGGTGCGGAAGGAAAAAGAAAAAGAAGAAAAAAAGTCAGGCATGGGCCTTCGTCTAATCGAAAGAGGAAGAAAGATAGAAAGTGCGAGAGAGACTGCTTTACCTAAAACTGGGCTCGTACTATTCCTTGAAGCGCCTGGCGGATAGGGTGCTGGGAGGAAAGGGTTAGGATAATAGCGGGCAGCCCTCCACTGAAGCACTCGGGATATGTGATGCTGTACACGTAAAGTTTTGTTGAGGGTCTGGATTTCGAGTTGTCATGGAACTTTTCCCGAGCCTGTACGTGTGAAAATCTTTCTGTCGGCCAACGGAGACACTCAATTGCAGGCCAGCATATTACATCATTTCAACGATACACGGCACAAAGACAAGAACAAAACCAGTGATACATACAAAGGAGCGGCATAATGACCCCTCCAGCCCTTTGTCTGCTCGTACGGACTTTGGGGTTGCGGGCTCTTCTGGATGCAGACATCACGTAGACAAAGCACAAGATGGCACTATACAGACTTGAAGGAAATCCTCAACATTCCTCCACTGGGGGATTTGGGTCAATCTACCCAAACTCTTGTCGTCTTGTCTCCCCTGCCTGATTGCGTCCCTCGCACCTGCTACCCAGACTACAGCACTCATGGAGTTCTCAGAGAAGAACCATTTGCCCTCCTCCCACCCCGAGAACACCAGGCACAACACCTACGAGTCATGGACGGTGGCCTGTCGCTACCACCAGAACAACAATAACCGCCGCCGCCGCCGCCGCCTATCTACAGGCCTCGCACGCCTGGGCCTGGGCCGTTGCCTTGGCCACAACCGTCGCCGGCGCACCTCTTCTTCACGCTACGTAGCCTGGGTCTACGCGAACCAACACTTCAGCTCGGACCAGCTCGCCGCCGTCTGCGACCAGGAGCGGGCCCTGAGCAGCCCCATCGGCGACAGCCCCGCGGCCTACAGGCACGAACTGTGGTGCCGCCTCGGCAGGCTGCCGTGGGACGTGCAGGAGGCGGTGGGCTCTCTCCTCGAGCAGCGGGCGCGGGAGACGAGCGGGCTCGACAGGCGCTGCGAGTGGACCGTCGTGGTCCTCAAGGAGGTGGAGACCAGGAGCGATCAGCTTTGGTGCACAGAGTACCGGCTCATTATCGAGGGCTGTGAGCGCTAGGGGGAGGGGGTCCATCAGGGACAGGATGACGAGCTTGTATTGCGGTTGGGGCGGGGGGAGAAAAGGCAATACATCTGATGGGGCGCAAGCGAAACGGCAAAGGGATTCATCCAGAGTTCTTGTAGTGACCGGCTCTTGTCTCCCCCCCCCCCCTCTCCAAGCAACCCCGCGGGAAGCCACCAGATATAGATAGATAGATAGATATATATATATATATTCACATATATATATATACACAATATACTTTCGTATGTATGCCGAGCAAGAATATCAAATATGCGACCTTCACACTTCCGTCTCTTGTCTTCCTCTAATTGTCCAGCGGGGTGACATTCGGGTCCCAGCAGACAGGCTTGTACTCGGTCGTCTGCAGCTCCTTGACTTCGTCGGGCGTCAACTCGAAGGAATACACCTCGGCGTTTTGCTTGATACGGGCGGGCGTGGCGCTCTCTGTTGCCAGGGGGGTCATTCCTAAAGTTAGCCATCACTCTTTCTCGAGAACAATAGAAAGGGAGACAAAAAGAGAGGAGGGGGGGGGGTGGGACTTTACTGGGCAAGGGGACGTAGCCCTTCTGCAGGCTCCAGCGGACCAGGATCTGGGCCTCGGTGACGCCATACTTGTCGGCCAGCTTCTTGAGGACGGGCTCCCCCCACCTCTCGCCGCGCACAAGAGGGGAGTAGGCCTCGACGACGACACCGCGGGCACGGCACCAGGCGGCGATATCCTCGCGGGCGCACCAGGGGTGGATCTCCCACTGGCCCACCGACAGGACGCCGCCCTTGCCCGGCCCGCCGCGCTCGGCCTCGAGCTCCTTGATGTGGGTCTCGAGCTCGTCCAGGTGGTGGACGCCGTAGTTGGACACGCCGATGCTGCGGACGGTGCCCTCCTCGACGCACTCCACGAGGCCCCTCCAGGCGGCCTTGCGCGCGGCCGACCCGCCGAAGGGGGCATGCAGGAGCATCAGGTCGACGTACTTGAGGCCCGTGAGCTCGAGGGTCTTTGCGACCTGGGCCTTGGCGTTCTCGTACGACAGCGACCGGCCGGGCACCTTGGATGTGAAGAAGATCTGGTCGCGGGGGATGGTGTCGGCAATCTTTCGGATGGCGGCACCGCAGCCCGCCTCGTTCTTGTAATTGGCTGCACAGTCGATCTGTGCGAAAGGAAGGGGGGTGGGTATGAGGGGTGTTTGTTAGTCGGTCGGGGGAAGGATTGGTCGAGAGTGGTTTGCTCGGAGCTAGGAACTGGACTGTGGACGGGACGGGACTGGACGTACGTGTCGGTAGCCAATGTTCATGGCCTCGATACAGACGCCCTCGGCAACATCTTCAGGACTAAACATTGGTGGATAAAGAAACAGATTAGCATGGCCACGGAACGAATGGGGAAAGAAAGAGGGAGAGAGAGAAAGAGGGGGGAAGGGGGGGTGGAAGGGGCGAGAAGAAGCTCCTCTCTCCTCCATCCTCTTGTTATATCGCACTCACGTCTGCCAGACCTATATATTTGATTACACAACACACCAGCGGTCAGCCTCGTCGTCGAACATCCTCCTCCTACAAGGAAGCGGGAGGATCCCCCCCACTTACACCATATCCCAGAAGGGGGATCTCGTGGCCGCTATTCAGCTTGATCTTGGACTGGAGATTCAGGGCGGAAGCCATAGTGTCGCTCGTCGTCGTTGACTGATGGAGATGTGCGCGGAGGATTCGAAGACGGGCTAAAACGTTATGGAAAACTCCTCGAGACATACAAAGAGATAGAGATAGGGAGGGAGCAGAAGGGAGAGAAAGATTCCAAGGGAGGAAGAGAGAGAGGGGAGGGGGGGGGGGGCGAAGGGGCAACTGAGACTATTATAAGTAAATAAAGAGGCAAAACCTCCACCGGGTCAAGTTGCCGGTAACCGGAGGGCAATGATTGTACGGACTGGACTGATTGGATTGCACTGGGCCGGGCCGGTTCTCGTCTTGAAAACTTACTCATGGAATACATGATGGGATTCCCTTTTCTCTTTTCTTTTGGTTCACCTCCATGAGGAGGGAAACCTTATGTGGAATCATGTTTGGCCTCGGTTGTTGATTAGGAAGTTCTTTCCAAAGGGGAAGAAGCTATGATGCCGGCGGAGGGGGAACAGACAGTTTCCCCTCCTCTCACCTGCTGACTAAAGTACTTACTTACTTGCATAGTACTTGCCGGCTACTTGCTCTGCTGCTGTGGCTCTGGAGGACCCTGCACATAGCGCATCCTTCCCCCCTCCAACCCCCAAGCTCACCCAGCTTACTGGAAGGTGGGGTAATGTACTTGGAGGATAGGTGAGTGGTATAGGGGGAGGTGAGGTACTGACTTGGGCCACTGTCAGTGTTGCTGCACCTGCCACATCCCATGCAGGCCCAAGTACAGCAAGTACAGCGGGGGGTTCTTAATGATGCCTTCTAACCCCAGGATTCACATTCTCAACAAGGGAGGTGTGCCAGAAGAGGTCCTCTTTTCTTCTTTCTTTCTTTTTTCTAGGACTGTGGTGATGTGAGAGGGCATCGCCATGATCCCCCAGTCCATCTTTCCACCACCAGCGACTCCCACCCCATCCTCATCTCTCTCTCGACACCATGCTGCCCTCCAATGCCACGAGCATTGCACACAACTGTCGACGGACGAGATGGGGGAAACTGTGGTGCTCTCACCAGCTCAGATTAGGTTCTCGGGTGAGGCAGTCCAGCAGCGGCCTGACACGCAGTATCTCTCGTGGCCCTGACGAACCTCCCCTCCTTGTCGAAACCATCCCGGAGAACCTCAAGAGGGTCGTCTCGAACTACGGGGACCATGCCGCGGTGATCGCGAGGGCGGCGACAACATCATCAACAACAACAACAACAACAACAAAAGAGAAGGCTCTTAGCTACGCGGCGCTGGACGCAGACTCGAGCGCCCTCGCCCTGTCGCTGCGGTCGCTGGGGGTGAAGAAGGGCGACAGGGTGGCGGTCAGCCTGGGGAACACGGTGGAGCACGCGACGCTGAGCTATGCCGTGTTCAAGCTGGGGGCCATCCTGGTGCCCCTGAACCCGGCCTTCAGCGCGTCCCAGGTCGGGGCCGCCCTCTCGCACCTGGGCGTCGAGGTCCTGGTCATCGGTGCCGTCTCGGACCGGGCGTACAGGCCGTGCCGGGGGCGGGACAATCTCGCGCTGCTGCGGGCGCTAGTGCCTGACCTGGAGTCGGGAAGAGTCGAGAGCCCCCAGGTGCCGACGCTGCGGAGGATCATGGTGGTGGACAATACAGAGGGTCATCATGCTGCTGGTGGTGCTGCTGGTGGTGGTGCTGCCTCCTCCTCGGTCTTGCGAGTCCAAGATCATGCCTCGCTGACGCCGTACTCGGCGCTGGTCGGGGGGGCTTCGTCTGCGTCGGCGTCCCGGCCGGTCGAGGTCGTCCCGGATGCGCCGCTCCGGCCCGACGACACCATCAACATCCAATTCACCTCGGGCACCACCTCGCACCCCAAGGCGGCGATGCTCACGCACACCAACATACTGAACAACGGCTACCTGGTGGGCAGGCGCATGGGTCTGGTCCCCGGCGACCGCATCGTCTGCCCGCCGCCGCTGTTCCACTGTTTCGGCAGCGTCCTCGGACTTATGGCCACGGCGACGTCCGGGGCGGCCATCCTGTTCCCCTCGCCTGCCTTTGACCCAGCCGCCAGCCTGCGCATGGCCCTAGACCACCGGGCGACGGGCCTCTACGGCGTGGCGACCATGTTTGTGTCCATGCTGGAGGTGCTCGAGGACCGGGGCGCCGGCCTGTTCCTCACGGCAGACGAGGCACGGCAGCTCCCCCAGCACCTGAGGAAAGGGATCGCCGCCGGGTCCTCGGTGCCCGAGTCGCTCATGCGCAGGTTGTATGGAAAGCTGGGCCTCGAGGAGCTGGTTATCTGCTACGGCATGACGGAGACGAGCCCTGTGTCGTGCATGACGACGCCGGCAGACCCCCTGGACAAGAGGACAGGCAGCGTCGGCAGGGTGATGCCGCACACGACGGTCAAGATTGTCGACCCGGCCGACAGGCGCAGGGTGCTGCCCACGGGGCGGCGCGGGGAGCTGGCGGCGAGCGGGTACCTGGTGATGCAGGGCTACTGGGGCGACGAGGACAAGACCAGGGCAGTGCGCATCTCTGAGGCTGATGAAGAGGGGGACGAGGAGGAGGAAGCACGAGGGCGGTGGTGGCTGTACAGCGGGGACGAGGCCAGCATGTCAGAGGATGGCTATGTGACCATCACGGGCCGCATCAAGGACCTGATCATCCGGGGCGGCGAGAACATCCACCCGCTCGAGATCGAGAACGTCCTCTTCCAGCACCCGCTCATCGCAGAGGCCTCGGTGGTCGGCGTGCCCGATGCCAAGCTGGGCGAGGCCGTATGTGCTTTTATTGTCCCGCATGCAGGTGTGGTCACCAAGGGAGACGTGGACGACGAGGACGACAGCCAGCCACCACGATCATCACCACCACCGCTCACTACTACAACCACCACCACCACCACCACCAACACCACCACCACCCTGTGCAAAGACGACATACGTTCTTGGGTGCGGTCTCGGCTGAGCGGACACCTGGTGCCACGGTACATTTTCTGGACCGACGATTATCCCAAGACGGCAAGCGGCAAGATCCAGAAGTTCAAGCTGCGCAGTGCCGCCGTGGACATGATCCAGGGGATGCACGAGGGCGAATGAACCTGCTCAAGTGCTATTAGGGACGGTCAACCCTTTCTGGCCGACTCGGAATAATCACTTTCAGTTTTGTTCAAATTGCTGCTTTCTTTCTTCCTTCCTTATTTATGACAACTTTTGCTGGGACATTCAAGTTGGTGAACCAAGGACCGGAGGTGTCTGCCTGCTAACTGTTCGGTAAGTACCAAGTAGGCTTTGACAATTCTCAAATCTTGTCTGCCCTGGAACTTGTTCAGTCCCCGACTACTACTGGCTCATGCGTGCTTGCCCTGCCCCGCCTGTTTCGGTGAATGTCCTCTTGATTGCTGTGTCGGCATTCAACAAAAAGAAAAGAAGGATTGATCTCGGCACGTTTCCTGTGCAATCCCCATCTTTTAGAAACAAGTCAAAATCAAATGCAGCGCCAATGTTGTTGAGCTCGAGCAGTGCGAGCGAGACACCATCGCACGAGACAAGATCAGCAAAACAAACCGCGTGCAACAAGATCTCTTTTGATTTTAATCCCCAGACAGACAGCAACAGTGTGTATTTTGCCCCCTTTTTTCTTCTCTTTTTTTCTCTCTTGAGCTGTCCGGGCATATCCTTCTCTCGCCGTCACTTTTCCTTACAGGCACGCCTTGGACACTGAGGGTCCTCTACCGAGGAGACTTGCCCCTTGCTCTGGCGTCCATTGTTGCCCGCGATGACAGCGCCCGAGGTCTGGTTCAATTGAGGCTGCAGGCTGCAGGCAGCAAGCAGCCTCACCAACGTCCAGGTCCAGGTCCAGGCCCAGACATGGCAGAAGAACAAAACAAATAAAAGGGCATTTTACAAAGTGCCCTTGCCCTGGTTCCCTGCCGCGCTTGTGATAGCCAACAAGGCCGCCGCGTCCCGTTTTCTCCGCCGCCAGGCATCCCTCGTAGAGGGCCTGTATGGGTTCACCTATATAGGGCTTTGCCATCTTGGGTAAGTTTCACTGTGATGCCGTCTATGCCCGGGGTGGTGTTCGAGGGAGACCCAAGGGTCCGGTATGTCGTCGTCCGCCGAGAACCTGTAGAGTACTGCGTCTCTCAGGTGCTCGGCTTTTTTTCCATGGGTTCCGCCACCGCCTTTCCCTGGTGGGTGAGAGGAGGGGGTTTGAAGGAGTCAGGGGTTTTGTGCTATGCTGTAATGGCAAAGATGTCCATGTCCGAGTTGGCTTCTCTGATCTGTTGATCCTAGCAGGCCCTTTTGGCCTTTCTGACGCGGTCCTTGAAGGCCCGGCGCACGCGCCTGCGTGCCTCTGTCCCCGTCGTCTGAGGCGGTGGCTGTGTGGTGTTCTTTCGCCTGCTTTCCTGCAGTCGTCGTTCCACCAGGAGGCCTTGGTTCCGTCGTTCACTGGCCTTCTTCCCGTAGCTGTGATTGCGTCAGACAGGAGCGAGACTAGGCCTTCCGCCAGGTGGATGTGTTTGGAGTGATGGAGACACTGGAAGAAGACAAATTTTAATCTTTGAGCCTGGTTAGCAGGAGAAATGAAGAGGAGGAGCATAGCCTGAAGGACGCGTGGGAAACCAACGAGCGGGTTCAGGCGGGTTCGGACGCGAGCCTGAATAGGAGGAAAGAAGAAAGGGGTGGAGGGGAAAGGAGGGAAAGGAATAAAAGGGAAAAGAACAAAACACACCCACCACTTTCGCTTTCTGCAATTTCGGCCACCGGCGTTCCGTTCTGCTTGAGAGCTATGCTGAAAGGTCTTGAGTATATATGGAAGTAATGGCAAGCGCCCTCAACCGACCCAGAGGCACTGGCGAGGGCTGGAGGAATGGATCTTGAAAGCCGCGTTAAAAAAGATTTCAGCAGGATGACAGCGACAGGTCTGGGGGCAAGTCTCCTGGCAAAAGGGGACCGTTTTAGTACAGACTTACCGCCTCTCGCACCCCATTTGTACCGGTTTCTCCTGATCAACCTCCTCGCCTCTTTGCAAAAGGAGAGCGAGAGATCTCCCAGGGGGAGGGGCGAAGGGGGAGGTCTGTGGAAATACCTCAACCCGTGGCGATTGTATGGAAATGACTGTATTGAGCGCTGTCGAAAAGAAGGAAAGAAGGGGGGAAACCAGAGGGGGAAAACAGCCAGCTGGGTGAGGCTATCTAGGCAGAGGGTGCCTGGCGATAGCGGGGCCTAGTGGCTCACTGGTCCTCGCACAGATTGACCTTAGCCCGCTAGGAATTCAACTGCCCAGGAACTTCTGCTCCGAAGACCTCCCAGCCGATATTTGGACAACAAGAGGCTACCCGGCTTATATTTATCATCATCTGCCACCCTTTCGAATCTCGGAATCCTTACCTGTTCGAGGGTGTTCACTCGAGGACCTGCCACGCATTATGAAGGTTGATACGTTCAAGCCTGGCTTGGATGGGGGGCCCCGCCTCACTTGCAGAGGGTGGTCCACGACTTGTCGCTGATGTGGGGCTCCAGAATTGGTCTGAGCTATCTATGGTCATTCCAAAGAGGGATATGGGCAGCGGAAGTGCATGGTAGAAGGCATGGAAAATTTGAGCCACATCCAAGGTTTGACTGGCGCAGTGGTGGGAGAGATTGAGAGAAACTAACACCTTCGGAAGATCATCAGAGATACGCCCTTTATAAATGCATTCCGAAACCTAGGGAGTTACCTACTACACCCACTAACCTAGCGTAATGAAATGCTTGCTCGGCAACATTACCGCCTAGATATTTCTAGTTTTTTTTTTGTTTGTTTGTTTGTTTGTTTGTTCGTTCTATTTCACGCCGAGCGAGCGACACGCGCAGCCAACCGCTCTGGAAACCTCCTTAGGGGCATACGGCGCGCTGAGCTAGGTTCGTACCATACACGATCCCCTACGTATCCAGTCGCTCGAAATCCGTAGAGAGCAACATCGGGCTGTCTAGTCGGTCCCTCCCCTGGCCTCTATATGAGCTGGGATACTTTGAAGAGAGACCTGGTGCTTGAGACCCCGTCCTGCGAATCCGCGATGGACCGTGAGCCAACTGGACGATATTCTTGATCTCGCCGCCATTCACCTCGGACTAAGGCGACCTTATCCAAGAACATTTTGTTGGTCCATTGAGAAAGGAAGCCATTGGAAACCCGAGCAGTCAGGCTCCACACTAAGTAGGAAGTCTGTTGGCAGCATACCCAGAACTGAGTCTCGCCAGGTCCGCTCTGTGTCTTGGGGGAAACGATGTCGAGGTAACGCTGAACAGCACTACGAAGGGGTGTGTTCTGTAGCCTATCCCATGGCTTCCGCAAGATGGCAGTCCATTTTCTCTCCTGATGACCCCCGGTCGCATTTTTGCCGGTATTGCGTGTAGCCCGAGGTTGCCCTTTTCCAGTCTCTCGCAACACTGAAGGGGTCGGTCTTCTTCTCCGGTGCGACAAGGTGTTCCACTGACGCGGGCATTGTCCGGCATGAATTTATCCCACCAAGCCCATCGGTCAGCCTTCTCTGACACAGGCAACATAGAAATGAAGACCAGAGCTGCCCCGCCGACGGGAGAAAGACAGGGACCCCGCCATCTTTATGCAACCTGGCTGCTCTGACGAGACCTCTTCCGGGCCTATCATTGCGTACACAGACTTCTTGGCAAGAAATATCCCAAAACAAAAAAAAAAAGCCCCAAGCTGGACCAAGCTGGACCATCTCTCGTCCCCAGTTTCGTTGGAAATAGCAGCTAGCAGGGCAGCTTGTGTGCTAAGCACGATCGCTGAGCCCCTACAAGCCCACCTGACGACCAAAGGCCGAGAGCACCGAAGGGGAGTGTTGGTCAGGGCACGAAGCTGGCTTGAATGCCCACAGGCGACAGTCAACTTTGACGAGTTCCAGGTATCTGTGATAACGTACACGTCGAGTGCCGCTGTGCCACGAGCCCTTGTCTGGCGTTCTCTCTCCAGTGAGGTCATGTTTGCGAATCTTGGCCGGACAAGTTGTCGTAATCTGAACATGATACTACTGGAAAGATTGACGCAGATCAACAGGCATGTCCTAATGATCAGACCCCAGACCGTGGTGAGATATGCCGGGTTGGAGATGAGTTCGATCTCCAGGGTGGACGCAATATAAGTAGCTACCACGTCTCAGTTGACCGGCTGGGTCGAGTGAATGAGCGCATTGAGCGTCTCTGAGAGCCAAACGTGTCCATTCAGGGGTTGACAAGAGGCACCAGCCCTTATACTCAACATGCAGACCCTCGTCAGTGAGCACACCGGCTGGCTCGGTTGCCAAGGGAGGATCCATCGGTGCACCAATATTTCCAGGTGCCCAACCAAAGTCCTGCCATCTGCAAAGCGGGCTTCTAGGCGTGAAGATAATGCTTGGTGGGATATTCGGAATATTGAGGAGGGTCTTCAGCTTCTTTCGCGCGGTGGCTTCCACATCCTTCTTTGTCCTCCCTGCTGCGCTGAAGCTAAAGCAGGGCAGCGCATTTCAAGTTGTTGATGATACCCACCACAAGATACCAATCTAGGCGCCACAGAGGTAGATCTTCGCCTTGCTTCTTGCCAAGAAAACAAGACAAGGAAATGGTCAACGTCAGGCTCCTTATCCATTCCGAAAATTGATGCACTACTCCGCAATATCACAACCTCAACAAATTCCCATGCCGTGGAGGAGGCCACCAGGAATGTCCAGTCTCCTCTTCATTGCAAGCCCCATGCTCGCGTTCGCAAGGCTTCCAGGACTGACTGGCTCTGTCTGCTGTCTGGACCAGGACAGACCTGGCCACAGCACCTTCGTGCATGGTCCAAAGCCGTCGCGTCGCGTCCAGCTGGACAAAGTCACACGCATGCACAAAGTTTCTGCAGACTCGGTGCGCAGGTTTTCTAGCTAGGGTTCAAGAATGAGGACATCAGTGGTCTTGCGATATATCTCTGGCATGCTCGGAATACCCTTGGGTGCGAAGCGGAGCGATCCTTTGATCTCCCGGGCCACAAGGAATCCAGACTGTGTCCATCCAGAATGGCAGCAGATACTCCAAACGAGGGTGAGGCGTTGAGTCATTCGGCCTGCGGCACTTCAGAGAAAGTGACTGTGGATGCAACTACTGAGATCGATACAGCCCCGTTTCCTTTCGTGTTGCCACGCCCGTTGGCCCACACGTAGAACAATGCGACGTATTCAAGGTCGTCAAGGACTTCAAATATGAGGTCCGATTCGGGATACGTGGATTCAAAAGCCACCCTCACGGTCGGTATAGCGTTACGTTGGACGCTATCTAGTGTTTTTCCTTCATGAACGTGATCAGGTAATGTCATGGAGCATTGGCAGTCCTGCCTGACATGGCGTTGCTGATAGACAGCTCTGTTGATGTCTTGGCCAGAACATCGTTTCTTGGTGCATTGAGAATGAAATTTCAACTACCATCGCCGGTCATATGTCCTTGCCATGCAGGCACCGAGGAAAGCTAGCGTAGGCTTGTATCGTTCGTAGTCGAGCCTGCAGAGCCCTTGGTCTTTCATTCCGAGACGTAGACTGTTCGGAAAATACCAACGTGGTAGGGGTGGACAGTCAGGCTTACCATGCTGGCCGAAGCCCAGTTGAATCCAGATATTCCAGACGGCATACTCGAGAGTACGGCCCAGCGCACAGATTGCAACCTCCTCCAGTTGGTAAAGAAGAATCTTCCGGCCGTAGAGACTCCAGTAGAACCTTTCGAACGGCCGTAGATCTGTAGAGGGCGACACTTCTTAAATGAGGCCAAGTCTGGCACTGTCATTCCTGTATCTGTCGATTCGGTTAGAGAGACCCAACAAGAATTTGTGGGTATAGTTTATGCACCTCCCTATCGATGCAATCCCCTCTTGCGCGCGCTGTCGGGTTGAAGACTTCGAACATCGTTTTTCGAGAGTCTTCAAGAGCGCCTCCAACTCTGTGGTCCTCAGAACTCGAGGGCCATCTGGCTCTGACCTGAACAGCCTGTCAAGCTCGATGGGACGCTGAAGGACCTTGTGAAGCATTCCGCTATACCACCATGACTGGATAAGTGAAGCGGAGATGGATGGATCCTGAAAGCTGTCCTCTGATGACCGACGCTTTAGTGCCGTCTTCGTCAACATTATGGCGTCGCCCTTGATCAGTCCCCACTCCAACTCCTCATCTGCCCCGCCTTGACGCTGTGGAAATCCCCAGGAACCCTTATTGTCGTAAGGAACCTCGCTGAGAAGCTCGACCGAGCCGAGCTTCCTAAGCCTCTCATCACAGAGCGGAAGGTGATCTATAGAACGCAACGAAAAAGCTGTGAACGCATCATATTACGATTCGTTGAGAAAGAGGAAAGAATGCACATATCTAGGACAAGGTCAGCAACTTGTATTGTTCGGCGGCTGTGATGCCAGCTTACTACATACAATGCTATGTTTTATGCGTCCAACACCTTCGCGGCCTCACGAAGAACTCCCATCATTGACAAGTACAACCCCACATCTTCCCTTATCCACCTCCCATTATTTGGAAACACTTTCCTCCGTAACTTGTTCATGCAGGGGATCAGAGGCTTGCAATATTCAGTAAAGTATGCCGCCACAGTCTTGCGAAAAATTCCGTCGTCAGAGACTGTACCCAGCTTGAGCTTCGCCAGCTCCTCTGTATCGACAAAGTTCCACTTGTCAAACTGTGGGATTATTCTACCCCTGTCATCTGGCCCGGCATAATGAATGCATATCCAGAATAGTACCCAGAAAAATGACTCAAGATCGTGCATGAAAGAATGTTGCTCGCCGAGAAGCGCCCCAATGGCCATAAAAGCTCTGGTTCCAGTCTTTCCCTTCGCTCCTGAGGCACCTTCTCGCTGTTCTTTGATAGCAAGGTCCAGATCAATCAAGAATGAGGGCCAGGATGGGTTGTCACTGTCCTCGTTGATCATCAGGTTGCCGGCCGAGATGTCCCTATGAAGAAAACCAGCCTTGTGCAAAGACTCATGTCCCTCTATGCAGCCCGCTAGCGCACGGAGTAGAGCTGCTCGAGAGCTCGCCTTGTAGATCGGCTTTCCATAGTCGCGAACGATGACGCGCCGATGTATGCGATTTGGCAGTACTTTGCCGCCGGATCTTGTACGGGACGCCGGAGGACAGGACCGTTTGCTGGTTGGTAACAGGGCATCGGTCTGGCTCAAGGGTCGCTTTCTGCTGGTCGTACTGTTACTACTACAGCCTGTCTGTGGTAGGGCGGTAGTAGTCTGGCCAGACGGCTGCTTGCTAGCAATGCTGCTGCAGTCTTTCTGCGGTACAGGGGCGTTGGTTCGGCTTGAGGATTGCGCCTTGTCGACAGCACTGCTGCTGCTGCTGCGGCCTGTCTGCGGCGCTCTGGACAGGACTGTACTCGGCGGCGGCATCGAGCGCTCTGACTTGTAGTTGGTTGCCGTAGTAATATCCAGCCGCCCTCGGATATTGCTCTCGATATCATCCTCGGAACCCTGTGCCTGCACAATTTCGTGATAGTAGTAGCGGGCTACATTAACCACGCCTCGGTCGGTCGCCTCGCGAAGGAGCTCACCCTCTTCTTCACGCTCCACATATTGCCACGAATCCTTGATCACAAGGGGTATCTGCAGCGGATCATCTTCACGGTGGGCTTTCCAACAAGTCGTCGCCCGGCCGGCTATGCAAGGTGCGCGCTTCATATCCTTGTCGATGATCAGGCGCTCCGTCTGGCCATTGCGTTCAATTTCGATGTATCGTGTGCTGCCGGATGTGATGATGGTAGGATCGAACCCAAGCTGTTCTTCACTCATCCAAAGAAACCCCAGGATCGTGTATACAAAACGATATCCATCCTTGTTGATATCGAATTGCTCAGACGCGATCCCTCCTAGGCGATCAAACTCCCATATTCTCATGAGAGACCCACAGATTGTAAAGCCCAAAACAAAGCGACGATTGTATTGAGCAGCAAGCACCTCTCTGGCATATCTCCCTAGGTCAAGCCATGCTTCCGAGGCTTTGTCGGCGGACGGGTTGCTCTTCAGCTCTCCTGGGACAAGAATCTGGGACCAGTGGCACCGAGAATCTTTCTTAGCATTCGGGTTATCAACAAAGCCGATATCCATCTTGCGTTGCGCAGTGGAACCATCGATCGGCTGATTAGGCCTTGCCAAAGGCCTTCGTTGGTATCTAGCAGTCGATTTGTAGCTCTCTGCAAATGTCGACAGCCTCTCACTGAACACCACAAACCAGTTCAGCACATCATCCTGGTTCGCGCCTTTTGGCCAGCCTGTCCAGCCAGCCCTGAAGAGTGGGCTGTCACCTTCCTTGCACTCTTTGAAAAAGGCTTCGGATGCTGTCTCGAGGTCGACCACATCTCCAAAATATGTCTGCTCGAAATTGGGGAGCCCGATATATATAGCGCCGAGCTCCTCCTTCAGCACATCGTCTATATATTTGCAGTATTCCGAAGAATTCGCGAAGCTGCCCGTGTTGCGGAGCCATGGGGTTTGTTGGAGGGAAGAGGCTATCGGTCGGGGAGGGGGGGTTGATTCGGTAACAGCGTGGTAGACTTGGTCCCAAATAAGCGCGTCATCTGGGCTGTCGGCGAGGGCGGCGTTCAGAAGAGGCTTAATGCGGTCAAGGTCGAGGTCGTCAGAGTTGATAGCGGACACAAGCCTCGAAAGATCGCTGAGAAGGTTGTTGCCACTTCCACATGCAGGGAGCAGACGTGACACTCGAAGGCCTTGCAGTGCTAAAAACAGTCCGATAGAGAGATCCTTGAGATCTACATTATCGTCAGAAGAGAAACAATTAATCTATCGTAGTCTGTCTTTACCTTCTCGGTCTAGTTGATCTAGCACACTCGCTGAAGAAGTAATGTTCTTGTCTGTGCAAAGTGAATTGAACGACCCGCGAAAGGCATCAAGGCCGGTCCCGATAGGGTGGCTTGTGATCTGTTCTACTCGGCTTGTCATGACGGCTTGTCATGACGGATGGCTCGCGATGGCAGACGGTGAATTCGGTGACGGCGCGGTACACTTGGTCCCAGATGGAAGGGTTCGTCGGGCTTGTCGGAAAGCACTATTTGCATGAGGTTTGATGCGGTCGAGGTCGTTGTCGTGGAGGGAAGCGGAGAGAGTTTGTACTGCTGACGAAACGGCAAGCACAAGTTTTCGGAAGTCTGCATCATGATATCATTAGATGAATGGGCGCGCAAGGAAGCTGGAAGCTGGCTGGTGGTCCATACCGTATTAGTCAAGCTCAGAGACTGCAAATCGAACTGAAAGACGCGCGAAAGATATCAAGGCCTTTCCCAATCGGATGGCTTTTGATGGGCTCTGTCTGTGACCCCTGGGATGAAAAGAGGTCGCGTTGCGCGCGCGTCCCCCCAAAGAAATGCCAACCCAGCCAGGCAGCTGAGTCATCTGGCTGTTTCCCACTACGGCAAATTGACTTGATGTCACAGGCGAAGCCACCACATTACACCGCCACGCTACGCCACATGCTACGCCACATGCTCCGCCACACTTATAGAGCAGCTATTCCTTTGCTCGATGGGAAAACTCTTTGATCCTCTCCTTTTTCTTCTTCTTGAGTCGGATTTACTAATGATTCTCCGAGCCTGGGGCCAGAGGTACTGGTACACTCACGTTGTTGTAGGAAATGAATCACGAAGGGCCCTGGCCGACGATGGTACCTTCACTTGCACCCACTCCGCCCTTCTCTCTTCAAGATTCAGCCCTGGGATAGGTGACGTACGGGCTATGACAATACCTTTCCTCAACCCTTTGGGTCCCCTCGCTCGCCCTCTCCAAGGAAAACTTTTTTCCCCTTCTCTGTCTCTCTGTTGTCTCCACCTCGTCGCCACAACCGGGTTCATCTCTGCATGGCGAAACGCTGTCTGGTGTGAAACTCCTGTGTAGGAAAAAAGTTGATGGATTCTTCTCTGTCGTCATATAGTAAAACTCTAAGGGTAGGAATTGTCTAATTGCCGAGCGCACCTTCTGGCCTGGCCACATGTGAAAGTAGGCCCGGTTCGAGGGAATGTCTGGTGATGACAGCGCCTGCGGTCAGGGGCAGTCCAGTGATGAAGCACAAAAGCCCTGGTCAATGAAAATCGAGAGTGGGTAGGTTCAAGGGGACGTTGTTTGGGAAATCTCTGTACCCAGGGTGCCATGTGCGGACTCAATTCTCGTGCTGATTGTACACGACCTGAACAGACGTAGATATCGGTGTTAGGGGAGTGGCTCAATGAGGGGCGTGATTGTCATCATCGCGAGATTGGAGGATGGAGGTGTACCAAGCCGGTATTCCGCCATTTCATGTGACTGGTACTCTATCAAAATGATCAAAATAATAATTTTCGGTTTACATGGTACCTAGGATCTTCAAATGCCTGCCGTGGCTTGCAGCAGGTTATTCGGGAGTTGCCCCGGCAGGTCTTATCATTTCCTGAACAATATTTCGACTTTTTAAAACAGCTATCTCCACCTTGCAAACGCATGGCATTATTCAATATTGGATCTCGAAGTTAGCCCTGGAGAGAAACTCAACAACTTAGAATATTTCACTGCGAATTACTTGGATTATTTTCAGTGCGTCATCTTCCCGACAAGGAAGGGCGAGGGAGTAGGGGGGGGGGGGGAATATTCCTGGACCCATAACGCCAGCAGCCGCAGAAAGGCAAGAAGCATATATATGACTCTGAATGAATGGTTTCTTGGAGCCAATTCCGATAGGCCAAACCATTTTCTGGCTGAAAGTCAGTCCTCTGCAAATGCAAGGAGTGGAAAGAGAGGGGGGGGATGGGAGATGTGTTGGATTGTTCTTCCGCGGTCGGATGCAAAGTATACGTCCCAGTGGTGATCACTTACGGCAATCATCGGTAACGCTATGATCAGACCAGTCTCCGTAGGCAGGCCGGAACCCGTTACGGCCTGAAAACGAAGCGTACTTGTGTAGGCGTTGATGGATGGGGGCAGCCATCATAGAAAAGAGCTCGAGTCATCTTAATGTCGTAAGGGCTGTTCATGGTTACTGATATATTTGCTGGCACTGGTGGTGATCCTCGTCTCACTGAGAGACCAAGCGAAAAAATAAAAATAAATGAAAAAAGAGAAGAAAAAAGAAAGAAAGAAAGAAAGAAGAGATTGTGCGGAGTTTCACACCCTGATAGTGGATGTAGCATATGCTGTAACTCACTCTTCAGATGTGACATATAGTCCGCGATGACGGTTGTTCTCGACCGCCTTCTAATCTATATTCCTACTAGCTCGGGCATTATCCCGACCATTTTCAAATATCAAGGTCAAACAGGTATTCTAAACTTTGAAGCTTTCAGACGACAGCGACGGCGACGATGACCTCGACCTGGTGTGAACTCTTGTCTTGTGCGTAGGAATATTACTGTCTTCAACAAGAAGGGATACGGGGAGGATGAAGACGTGTAGAATTCCGGGGGGCCGGGGAGGGGGGGGAGTTGTCAAGGGAGGCATCATCACGTCGGAAAGGCAGTCTATTGGATCGATGCGAGGAAGACGTGTTTGGGGAATGGCAGAACGTCTACACTTTCAGGGGCGATAATTCAGCTAATCTACGCGTGCAATAATGATAGTATTGACGACGGCAGTTGTTTACAATATACGGGCATCTAGCATGAACTTCTCTTCGTTATATCATGCACGGTTCTCTTGACTTTGTTCGTATTTGAAATGTGTGGTGAGTCCCTTACTTTGATTCCGCGAAACGGTGCTTGAGAGTGTCCTCGGTGTTCCTCAGTCCATGTTTAAAAGATTGCTCTACGTTCTTCTTGACACCCTGCATTTGATTTGAGGCATCAAGGTTGACATGCTTATCGACGTTGTCACTGATTGCTTGGATCCAATGTTCCAGCTTCTCCAAGCCGCCGTCTCAGACCTCACATAGCGGCCGACATCGTTTATGGTCTCTTGCATCTATCCTTGAACAGTTTCAAACCCTATCTTGAAGCCCCCGATCATTCAAACCAGCGGGATAACATTGAGGACGGCAAAATCATCGTTCAAAGGCTGATCAAAATCTGCAATGTGGACATCAAGCGATGATAGCTTAGCGCACATCTTTTTTGCTGATGCTCTTGAGGAGTGAGCGATGGGGCTCCAAGGTACCATTACTGGCCAGCCGGTGCTTTTTGAACGATGAGGTCGAAGCATGAACTGCATCAAGATGGCCAGCCTCGGGGGTTGTGTTGAAGTACTGAGAAATGGCCTTACTTCCCTCGAGCAACTGGATGCAACAGAGGTCCGCCACGCTCGTTGTCCAAGTGTACGAGAGCGGACTCTGAGAGCGTAGAGCACTGCATGACCGACAGCCTCGCCGCCCTCCTCCGCTCTATGCTGGCCTGGGATCCGCCTGCCAGCCCGACCGCCCCAGAAGCCCTGGCCAACGAGGTCTGGGAGCAGGCTGCCGAGGCCCTGCCATCCAACCCGAAGAGGAGGGAGGGGGGAGTGCCACCGAGACGACAGACACGACAACTAAAGACAGCAGTGGGGGCAGCTCTGGGCCTGGGTCTGGCTCTGGCAGCGATCAGGCGGCCCACCTCCTTCCGGAAGCGACGTGGCAGCGGCAAGCTGTGACAGCTCTGACCGCTCGGAGAAGCGGATCAAAACATTCCACAGTCGATCTATGCCCTCACCGCCGCCTGCATAAGCCAAGCGCACTATTCCAAGCCTGGACTTGATATTCCCTTTGTATTTATAGCCGACTAAGGAGCATCCACCTACGTCGACATGTGGTGCTGCTCTAAGAAGCCTGTGAAGCCGGAAGGAGGAGGGGTATCGCGAGGACGTCAGGCCGCGAGTCTCTGCTCGCACCACCACCTGCATAGTGCTGCGATTGATCAGAGTATAAATTGTCGTCGTCCTGCTTGCATTCCGGCCATCACCGCACTTGTACTAACAAAGAAACGGGAATATCACTCGGGGCATTGTCGACCACGGGTCAGTTCCAGATGCTGGCTCGTGGCAGCGAGGCACTGCTTGTGGATAGCGCAGACTTCCAAGTGATGGTCTCCATGCTGCGCATATATGTCTGTTCTCCTCTTCTCGGTCCCGTCCGAGGGTGCTCGATTCGAATCTTCAGGCCTCACCAGCCCTGCATCGACCAGGATATCTTGTTCCATAGTCTCGATCAGGATTGCCATCTACTGCCATATCAGTCCTTGGCCTGCGCAGAGGCATTAAAAATTTGGGGGTTACTCCTGTCGGGCATACTACAGGGTCGGCGAGTGCGGTGATCTTCAGGACAGATTGTTATAACCCTGGACTTGACATTTCCTGATGTCCTCTTTGAATCTCTGCTCCACTCTCCAACAAAAGCTTCACGAGCTTCCACTTTTGAAGCAGGTAGGTCGGGAAATTCATCCTCTCTCGTATTTGATCTTGTCATACATGGGCCCGTTGCTGTTCATAACGACTCGATATGCGTGTGTAATGAGCACTGCAGTAATCCTGAGATTCCTAAGTACTGATTGGGTTTATGCTAACAAGAGCGATATCAAAGTGTAAATCCTTGAATACGGAAATGTACAAATCCTGATGAGAGTGCAAATATTCACTGCCTTTGGGGCTATTCAAGTGTATAACAAATGAATACTTAGATTGATAACTGAAAAGCTATATATAATAATCTATCTAATAATAATAAATATATCTTTATATATCTAGCTTTTCAGTATAGATTATCGCTTATTATAGTTCTTTGGATTACTGCTATAATCTAAGTAATCTAAATAATCTATAATCCAAGTGATCTAAGTGATCTAAGTAATCTGTGATCTAAGTGATCTAATTTTAACCCTTGCTTATATAATTCTATTAGTTATTGATATTGAGTTATAATATCTAATCCCTTTATTAGCAAGGCTTATTTTATAATCTGCATATTAAATAGGTTATAATATCATCTCTCTCCTATTAGTTATTATCCTTAATAATCTTCTGTAAATATCCTAGCAAGCTTTTTATATGCATAATTTTGTCTTTCTAATTGAGATATCGAATAAAATCAATAAGTTATCTTCTAAGAAAACTAAGAAGCGCCTTTATTTATTATCTACTATTGATCAATTCGGATTTCAGGTAATGCCTTACTCTGCATATGCTTCCTAGGATTTGGTATACTGAATAATAGATAGTATTAAGCGCTATTTTCAATGCATCTGCTGGGATTGCTCTTGTGATAATTATAGTATTCCTATATCTGCTTGTTAGTTCTCTTTTTCTCTTTGCATTATCTCCAATTCCTAATTCTCTGGTATAGTTTCTTGCATTATAGCAGAAAATAAGAAGCTAGAAGCTAAAGAGCAGAAAGCTGAGGAGATCTTGGAGGCTGCCTATTATTATACCCTAGAGATCCTTAATAAGGCTTATGCAAAGATTTCTGAATCTGCTGCTTAATTAGCATATTTGCATATTTAATGCAAATCCTTAGTTATCTATAGTGCTAAAATGATAAATACTAATCTGGAGTTCTTTGATGAATTGGATATATAGGAATATCTATTAGCTAAGTTAATGCAGGAGATTGCCTCTGCAGAGGGTGTTTTATCTGCTAATTCTTCTTTTAGTGGTTTTGATTGGAATTTCATTAATATTGATTCTTTGATAGTAGATTAGTTTAGCTTTTTAGATAAGCTAGTTATTGCAGGTTCTAGTTTTATTCTAGCTGATCCTAAGCAGTTTATTTAATAGTATTTTCCTAATATTCTCTGATTAAATTATTGCTGATATTAGCTGATTTTTCCTATAAGTTTTTGCTATAATTATAATTTCTCTATTTTATAAGATATTAATATTCTTTTTCTTATTTTCATATATTTAGTATTTATTCTACTTTATATTATTATTTATCTAATTTCAGATTGATATTATATATAAGTTTTATATTTGCTAATGCTAATTTAAGAAGTGAGATATAGAAAATTAAATATAGTTTTTTATAGGAAATTGCAAATTTGTAATTAATTAGGAAGATTTTTCGTAAAATTTGAAATAGTTTAAATTTCTTATAATCCAATTTATTGCTTAGTTATATTATTTTGATATTTTTATATTGCAAATAGATTTTATCTCTCTTCTATAGAATTAATCTTTTAATTCTTTTGGAGTTTATATAATATATTATAGTATTTCTTGCTTTTGTAATCTTTTTCTAGAGATTTTTGTGGATTTCTCTTAATCTTATAGCTTTTCTATCTGCTTCTTTAGCTTATCTGCTAGATATTATTTTGTAATATGCTATAGGATTATATCTATAGAATATATAAAATAGAGATATTCCTATAGTGCTTATATCTATGCTATTATATGCAAATTCTGCTAATAGCAATAATTTAATCTAATTATCTTATTTCTAATTAATATAGCTTTATAGATATTACTTGATAATCTAATTTATTTATTCTATTTATCTATTTATCTTAGAGTGGAATACTATAGATATTTATTATATTGCTCCAAATTATTTTATAAATAAAATCTAAAATTTGGATGCGAATTTCCTATCTCTATTAGAGATAATTTCTTATAATATACTATATCTGCTTATAATTATTCTAAGAAATATATATGCGAGATCTTCTAATATACTGCTTTCCTTATAAGGGATAAAATATATATATTTGCTTAATCTGCAAACTACTACTAAAATGCTATCATATTATATTTTAATTAAAGATTTTCATAAGAAAAATAGCTTAATAATAAAATCTAAGCTAATAGATTACTATATAGCACTAGATATTAGTAGAGGTTATAATAATTTATAAGGTTTATATTAATTCGCCTTATTTTTATTGCAATTATTATATTCCTTGATAATTTTAATAATCCATTTCTTGAATTCTGGAAAATCCTAATATCTCCTAATCTATTTATATATTGCTCTGATTTCTTAGTATCTATAGGCTAATATGCTATATATTTCCTTAATATATTTATCTTATTCTATAGATATTATCTATTCTAATGCTTTGCTTTAGTATTTGATTCTAAGAGTAATATTTAGTTCCTTATGCATATTAATAAGATCTCTATCTATATTAGTTGCGAAAATATCTTGAATTTCTTCTTCGATTTTATCCTAGTGGTTTGCTTTTCTGCTAAGAGCATCTGCTCTAGTATTCTCCTTGCTTTGAATATAGATAACCTTGAAATCGAATTAAAATAGATATTCTGCTTATTTTACTTATTATTAGTTAAGGTTTTTTATTATTATAAATATAGTGAGATTCTTATAGTTTGAAAATATCTTGATTATATATTTAGCGCCTATAAAATAGTGTTTCTATTCTTTGAATAATTCCACTATAGCTATAAATTCTTTATCTAATATTCTATATTATAATTCTAATTTATTAAATTTCTTTGAGAAATTAGCAATTATCTATAATTATTCTTATTTGTTGCGCTAGTTAAGTTTTGCACTAAATATATAATTTAATAAATCTATATAAAGCTTATATTTCTTATTAGGGTTTAACTTTTCTAGTATTAGGTTTTTAGTAATTAGTTCTTTAATAGTATTAAAAGCCTAGCTTTCTTTCTTTTGCTATATAAATAATATTTCTTTTTTAGTGAGATTAGTAAATAATTATATAATATTGCTATATTTGCTAATAAACTATCTATAGAAGTTAATATATCCGAGAAATGCTCTAATATCTCTAATATTCCTTAGTTTAAGCTAATCCTTAATTGCTTGAATCTTATCTTTTTATATTCTGATATATCCTAGCTTAATTATATATCTGAGATAATTGATTTTCTAGATATAGAAATAGCTTTTTATTAATTCTACTAGAAGATATATATCTTGAAATATCTAGAGTATTTGCTATATATTCTGCTTATATTTTATGAGAATTCCAGAATAGATAAAAATATTATTAAGATAAATAATATATATAATATCTAAGAATTTGCGAAAAATATAATTGATTATTTTCTAAAAGAATATTAGTATATTAGTTAATTCAAAAGATATAATTAGATATTTGTAGTATTTATAGCAAATTCTAAATACTATTTTTCATTTTTCTCCTTCTTTAATGCGAATATGCGCATATGCTTCTTTGAGATCTAATGCTATAAACTATTATATGCTTTATAATCTATCTCTGATTTCCTTGAAAAGTAGCAATAGATATTAGTTTTTAATAGTAATATTATTAAGCTATCTATAATCTATGCAAAGTTAGAGTTTTCTGTTTTTCTTTAGTATAAATAGAATTAGATATCCTGCTAATAATTATAATAGCCTAATATACCCTTTTTTCAGATTCTCATTAAGATATTTTCTAAATATCTCTAATCTTGCTTTATTAAGCCTATAAATAGGGAAGAATTATAGTTAAGTTTTTTCTTTTAATAGTATTTTATAATTATAAGGCTTATATTCTGGAAATTCTATATCTAATTTTCCTTGGAATAGTTTTATAAATTTGTAATATTTTTATAGTATTTCAGCGAATATTAGTATTAATCTATCCTTCTCTATTTCTGCTATTTAGAGAAATAGGAGATATTATTAAGCATTTTTTCTTTTATTTGCTGCTTATTTTTTCTATAGATTAGAGGCAATATTATATCCTACTTAGCTTCTATATTTCCTTATAATATCTAGTGCTTCTAGTTATAAGATTTCTTTGTGATTCCAGAGTCTATATTTCTATTATTGCTCTAAGCTAAACTATATTTCTGAAAATCTGCATATACTTATTATTATATTAATCTGCTGATACTTTAATATTATTCTTATAGATTTATTATTGCTAAATTTTTCTCTATAAGCTATTAGCTTTGCTAATTTGGAGATATTTATAGATTTATTTGAAGCCTTTTTCCTTAAGTATATTTCAATAACTAAATCTATTTCTTTGCTATTAATTATAATTTTCCTATAAGTAATAGCATTATCTTATAAGATCTAGCTAGTAGTTTAATTGATTTGAGAATTATGCTCTCTAAGCTATAATATCTCTAATATTAGCTTATATTATACTATTTCTATGATATTTAATATAATAGAAATTATTTTGCTATAGATTATAATTAGTAGATAATTAATCTCTATATTAATAATATCTTAGCTATAATTGATATTTATTCTATCTATAGTTCTAAATATATAGATTTCTATCTTCTTATATTATAAGATCTTATCTCTATTAATAATTTATAGAAATATAAAATTTCTTTATATGCTGCTATCTAATAAAGCTGATAGGGAGCTCAGTGCTGTGGTGCATTGCAAAATATATTACGAAGAATGCCCTTTCTACAAACTAAGAAAGGGAGAAACTATCTATCTGGTATATATATATCCTGGTGAATTCACTATGAATTCACCGATAAATCCACCGTGAATTCACCAGTAGGTGCCAGGTGAATTCACCAGGGTTCCCCTGGTGAATTCAACTATAATTCACCATGCTATATGGTGTCTACCTATAGTGCATTAATTGCTGCCTCTCTATATCCTTTGTCCGCAATGGATAGTCATAATATTAGCAGTTGTAAGGTGGTTAGTTGATGCCTAGGTGGGAGCCTAGTGAAATCCAGTGATTTGTGGTAGAGATAGGCCCAGCATAGCTCTTCGCTAGGTAGAGGCTTATAGTGGTTAATCTACTGTGGGATAGGATAAATATCAGAAAGATAGGGAATTTAAGGAAATCAATTTATATAAGGTGGTATTATAATTCTTTGTATATTTCTCTATATAATTATTAGATTGCTGCTTAGCAGATGGAAATGCTTTTGCTATTAATATAAAAAATTCTATCATATATTAGAACTAAACCCTTTTTTCTATCTTCCTAATTCCTAGTAAAATAAACAAAATAATCTATCTATAAGTCTATAGTTATATTCTATTATTGTTACTAGAGGTAGGAAAATATGAGACATTAAGAGCAAAATGCTAATAATTATCTGAATTTAGATTATTATATAGCTTTTCCTATTCCCTAGGATTAATATAGATATAGCTATAACTATGAAGATTATAAATATCTAGCTAAATATTCTAGAGATAAATTGCTATTCTGCTCTCTAGTAGAATATAAATATATAAATCAATCACTTAAAAGAGAATAGTTAATATAGATATAGCTAGCTAATTAGATCAACTCTTCACTTTAGCCTAGCAATCTCTTAGTGATAACTTAGCTAAGAAATTGCATAATAATAAACTTTAATATAAATAATATAGATATAATTAGTAACTATGCGCTAATTAGAGATGCATTAATCTTATATTTATAAAGCTTATATGAATATAGATAGTTTACTGCATAGCAATTAAAGATATACTATTCTAATATCTTTTCTAACTATAATCTATTAAATAAAGAAACTATAAGCATTAGTAGTAAGAAAAGGTAAGCAATTATAGTGCGAAAAGCTAGTTATCTATAGTTAGGGCTAATGCAGCGAATTTCCTTATTTTACAGAGGAAACTTATTATATTAGCAGATATTATCCTTTATCTTATAGAGATAGTTGCTAAATATCTCTTCTATCTTATTATTGATAATCTCCTTAGCCAAATTATCTTATTTCTCTGAGATGAGAAGAAAGGCTTTTAGAGGATTTTTCGCATCTAGATGATAATCTATAGCAATAAGTTAGCATTTGCAGGCCAGGATAGCTTTGGGTGTGAGAGCTTTCTTGCAAGCTTTAATCTATTTATTGAAAATCAGCTAGTAACTAATTGGACTATAATCTTTCTTGCAAATACCTTTAACTACCTTGAAATTCTTATTATAGCTTAGCATATGATTGAGAATAAAATTAGCCCTTATAAGATATATCATAGTATATTCCTAGTCTAAACTACAAATCTTATCTATGAAATTTTTAATTTAGCAAGCAATATCGATTATAAGGATATAGTATATATAGCTGGTATTGCTTACTATAGTAAAGTAGTAGATATAGCCTCTTATCTAGTAGATGAATATAGATGCTAGCTTATTAGTAGCAATATTAATCTGCTTCTAGGTGATATAAAGAGCACTGCCTATAGTATTATAATAGCTGAGAGATTTAGCTAGCTGCTTATAATATATTAGTTTCTTATAGATAATAGAAAGCATAGTTTTAAATATAGAACTAGCGCATAGAGAGCTTTTGGCTGCAGAGGTAGCAGTAACTATAATTAATCCTAGGCTATGCCTAGCAGCAGTAGATTTGATAAACAGATTAGGCAGAAAATAGGATCTAATTATCTCAATCTTATTCTCCTTATCTATCTAGATTCTCTTATAAACTAGGATTACAAAGTTTCAAGCTATTATAGTCTTAGGGATAAGAGCTTTCTTAGGGGCAGATAGTTTAGTTTAGCCTATCTTAGCTAGTATAGGGCGAATATTCTTAGCTATTCCTTTCCAGCCTATAAGGCTGATCTCTAGGTTATTATAGTTATAAATTATAATAATCTCTGCTATATTAATAGTATAGCAGATTACATCTAGTTCTTTTCTAATAAGAGGCCTACCTTCTCTAATGCTAGCACTGCTAATATGCTATAAAGCAAAGCGCCTATAATTATTGCGCAGCTTATTCTTAATATGCTTAGATATAGTGAATAGATATTAGTAGGCAGATAAAGGGATATATAGTATAGGAGCAGAGCTTTCAATAAAAGGCATAAAGTTATTAGTTGCATAGGTAAGAGAACTGGAGATAAAGCTGATTAGTTTATTCTTATTATTTTCTATATTCTCGAATTCTTTATGCTCTATATAAATGCTAAGGTGAAGATTCCACCCTTTATAAAGAGGGCTATTATAGTTAATTTAGCTAAGGAGCAGATAAGTTTAGATAAATTCTTAGATCTCTTTGATAATAAGCAGCTATCTAATAACCTAGTTATTCAGCTTGCTCTATAGCATATAAATATTATACTTAATTTCGCAGTTAATCAGATCTATATATCTCTCTGCTATAATAGCTTCTCGAAAAGTAGTGGTATATGCAGCTTGCTGCTAAAGGAAACTGCTTATATAATTTTTCATAATATATATATTTTTATAGAACTAGTTTTTACCACTAAATAGATAGAATATCTAGCAATATTTATCTAGAGTGAGATAGTTATAGATAGATGCCTTATATATAAGCATAGAATATTCTTGCATATAGCTGCAGTAGCATTTATAGTTCTTAGAATCCTGGGATATAAGATATAAGACTACATAGAAATTAGATATACTATATACTATAGATTATTAGTAGTTTAGAAAAGCATTAACTAGAGATATAATTAGCTTGCTAGAAAAGATAGATTTTATAGGATAGCTCTAAGAAGATAGATTAATCTAGCTAATAGAAGTAGATAGATAAAGCAAGCAGATATATAGGAGCTATAAATTCATAGATAATAATAGATAAGAAGAAAAATAAGTATAATAGGAAGTGGGATTAATGCGAATAAGCACTAAGATTATAAACTAAAAGATGCATATAGCAAGAATAGAGAATTTTGAGAGAATTCAATAGATAGGATTATTTTAGTAATAGCAGATGGAAATAGAGGCAGAGAGAATATATCTCGAATTCAGTATTAAATTCAAGGTGAATTCACTATTGCCTAGATATTATACATTATAATATCTGCATTATATTATCCTTATTTCCAGGAAGTTGGGATAGATTTTGCTAGCTATCTGTTTTATATAGTTTCCTATGCTGTTATAGCGCTAAATTCTCTGGCAATTCTCCTGATTTAGGTTTTATATCTTATAGTCTCTTATATGCCTCTGCCTTTCTCCTAAGTCTATCTATTAGTTCTTCCTTCTGCTCAAATTCCTCTATCATTTGGTCTGCTACAAATGCATTCTATAGCATCCACATATTGAACTAGCTAGGGTAATTTATCTATTTTACTAAATACTTTATTCTTATAGGCTCCTATTTATATTTCTATTATTATTTGCTAATAATCTATTCTAGTTTATAATAGTAGTATTTCTTATGATATTAATCTATATCTAGGTTTTTATCTATTTTCTCTGAGTTCTAGTAGATTGGATTATATCTATATAGATTGCTCTATAGTAAGCTAGCTAGCAGTAGTTAGATAATTGCAATTACTAGGTATATATTTATATAGAGAGATAGCTTGAGCTTATATGCTAAGCTTCTAATTTTCTTTATTATCTGAAAAAGTTTTATCTATTATTAGGAGTATTTCTGTGGTAGATTGCCTAGTAGGAAATATCTATTTCTAATCCGAATATATATCTAATCCTATAATTGAAAAGAAATCTGCCTATATTATTTGTTATATTATTGCTTTGCAGCTATCTATATTTTAGCAATTGAAAGCTATGCTTCCTCCTAGAAAATATCTTATGCTATATCTAATATATTATCTACTATCTATATACTAGCTGATAGATTAAATCTATATAAAATTTGATTTGCTGAATATTTAGTGGTTTAGTTATATGCATTATTAAGATTAAATTGCAATGCTAGCACTACCTCTATCTATTCTATATTTAGATTTGCTGCTAGGAAATATCTTATTGCTAGCTTAACTATTTGATTCTTTATCTCCAATTATTTATCAATTTGTAGATATAAGGCAATAGAATAGGCTAATTTAGTACTAGTTGCTTTCTAAAGTGCTTTCTAGAAGGCTAATATAAACTTAGTATCTCGATTAGAGATGATTTTCTGTAGAATTCCTTAGTTTGAAAGGTAAACTTATTTGCACAGAATCTATGCTTAGTTTTCAGCAGTATAGATATTATTCCCTAGGATAATCAGGGATAATTTAGAATATTTATCTATAATAGATAGAAAAGCATCTAAGAATAATATTCTCAGATAAGCTTATAGGGTATTTGCTATAGAGATTGCTAATATTTCTACTATAAAGTCTATAATAATAATATAAAATAGGATTAGCAGTATTAGAATTAGCTATAATTCTCCTAATGCTAATTAATTATTATTGCTATTTTCCTAATATATTCTGCAGGAAGAGATATAATAATTAATCTTATTGCAATAATACTAGATTACAAATTAATCAGTTAGATTATACTATATCCTATTAATTCTAAAATAATATTTCTTATTATAGGCTTTTGCAATGAAAAATATAGCTATTGCATTTGAAATATATAATCTGTGTTTACTATGAAGATCCTAGAGATAGAGTAGACTAATCGAATTCTTTATAAATAATAGTTTGATTGCTCTAATTTAATTTTCAAATTATTCTAAGAGTTTTATCCAGCTAAGATAATCTTTATAGCTATTTATTATCTAGGTTTTTATTTCTTTATCTATCTATAGCTCAGATATAATATAGATAAGTTTATCTTCCTAGATTTTATCCAAAACTCTTTTATCTTTAATTAGCAGTTAAGTAGAAAGCAAGTATAAAGTGGTATTAGCAAATATATTTGATTTGCTTAGAATATAATAAGCTTTCAGATTGAATTAACTCAAGTATTCTAAAGCTAGAATTAATTTAAAATTAGCCTTAGTTTTATCTACTATAATTAGCAAAATAAAATAAATAATATTAACTATAGTAGTATAATCTATTAGAATATAAATTAGCTTAGCTTGATTAGATCTAATAATAATCTGTAGTTTTTATACTAATTATACTAGATAAGCTATCTCTAATTTAGTAGGCTAATATTTCCTTTCTGCTGAGTTTATTATCTTACTCAAATAGAGTATAGATTGGATAATTATATATAGTATTAGGAAGATTTTCTTCTAATGAAAATTGGAAGATAGTTGGAAGATAATCCTAGAGAATCCTATTTCCTTAGAGGCATTAAGTTGAATAAAGAGTAATTAGTTCAGATTCTAGTAGAAAAGAGCATTTCTAGCTCCTAGCGCTTCTTTAAAGTTCTCAAAGCTAGCTATCTCCTCAGATATTGGATTAAAAATAGTTCAAATTATATAATATTTCTATTCTAATCCTTTAAATAGTTATTCGCTAATATAGCCTGCCTATAATATCTCAATCTTTCATTTCTATAGTAGATTTATCCTATAGCTAAATCTGGGAATCAAATAGCATAGCTATCTTATAAAGCCAATGAATTTCTCTAGGTATTACAAAGTAACTAGAAACTTCAGATTATATATAGCTTATAGATATTATTCCATATTGCAGATATCTAATATATCTATTTTAAATCCTAAAAGCTAGATTAATAGATATTTAATAAAAAACTTAGATCCTAATATAATAATACGCTTAGTAAGAAATAGATCTAATATAATCTATAGATGCTGCAAATATTCCTCAGCTGAGTGCAAGAAGATAATAATATTATCAATAAAGGCTATACAAAAGAGTTTATATAGATAGAATAGTTAATCTATATATCTTTGAATATATAATAATAAATTCCGAAATCCTATAGTAGTAATATTAAGATGCTCTTATTCTTAGTAGCTGATTATAGTAAAATGATTATAGTAGGCTAAATAGATCAGAAACTAGTAAAAGAATAACTATATATCTATAGCTATAATAAAGATCTTTCTATAAAGTTATTTAATAATTTCTTATTATAGTAGAAGCAGATAAATATCTAGGATTGCAATCTTATTAAGTGCTCATAGATCTACTACTATTTATCCCTTTCTTATAGCTCTAGAGCCTTTCTAGACCACAAAGATTAATGCTCTGAAAGAAGTAGCTCTATCTATTTATTCTGCTTATCCTTTGGTGTATAAATCATCTATGATTTCATTGATAATTTATTAGTTTTCCTCACTAGAATAGTATAGCTTTCTTCCAATTTTCTAGTTTTGCTATCTATCTACTAAGTTAACTCGAAGTTATTAATTAACAGGAAGATTAATTATGCTTATATTCTTGAATATTCCTAGATATTCTCATATTAGGCTAGTAATTTATTCCACAAATATTAGTAAATAGTTATATATATAAATGCCAAAATTGATCTTGATTTCAGATGCTGCTTTATCCTATCAAATGCCTAGTTGATTAGTTTTCTTGAAAAGATCCTAGCTAGACTAATTCTTTATATCTAGTGGATAATTAGTTGGATCACTAGTAGAAGCTAGCTCTTTTTCCAGATTGAAAATAGAATATAAATAATTAGTATAAATAATATCTAATGCTAATCCTTGGAATATTATCTTATTATCTTAGGCAAAGATATGCTAATATTATAAGTGAAAATAGTTGGTAGAATTAGTTAGTTTTATTATATAATCTGCTAGAAAAAGGATAATAAATCCTAATAATTATCCTCTTTTTAATTTAACTAATTTGTTTATTTGGTTTATAGCTAGGATTATCGGAAATTCTGCAGATATATAGCTTATAATACTATTTATCTAATCTTCCTAATTAGGCTGAAATAGGAAAATTAATATTTTAGAAGCTTCTAGGTAATAATAGGAATAAGAATATAGGTATTTAGAGGCAAAGTAGTATTCTTTATAGCTTTCACTAGATAGCTAACTAATAGCGCTTTTGCAAAGATTTCCACTAGTATTATAGCTCCTTAGTAGCAGCTAAAATAAATAATCCTCTCTGAATTCAAGATATCCACTTAGTGCAATATATTAAATTCTTAGCTTAGGAGTATATTAGCATTAAGCTAATCTAGAACCTATATATTTATATAGATTTTGAATATAATAAGCTTTCTGCTCTTTTAGCTATGAAAATATAGATTAAACTCTGCTTATTCTTGAGCAATAGATAAACCAACTCTTTATAATCTTACCTAAGCTTTTCTATTAATTACTATATCTAGGAAATTCTTCAATATATTAGCTGATATAATATAATAGCTTGCTCTTATATTAATATATATTTCAAAGTCAAATCCTATAGTTCTCGCTTAGATTTGCGCTTATATATAGATATATAAGCTGCCTTAGTATAATATAATATGCAGCATTAGAGTAGTATAGCTTAATTTTTCCTCTATCTACTGAAAGGATATATAGAGAGGCCTAGCTTTCTGCCTTCTAGCCTGGATTAAATAGGCTATCGAAAATATGCCTAAATCCAGCTCTTTACTAGCTAGTCCCTCCTAACCTATAGTCTATATATCTTCTTCAAATATAAGGTTATTCTCTTCTAGAATATTTAGATTAAATATGCTAAATTAGCTCTCTTATTCCTCTACTGATTTAATCTCACTAATAGAATATCTAGGATCAACTTTATTATCTACTAAGTAGTATTCTTATTATCGCAGTTCTTCTTCCTTATCTATATTATAAATAAGATCTTTATTATTTACCTCAAAATTAGCCTGAATAGATAATATAAACTATCTATATTTATCCTTTTTATCAAATTAGTAGAATAAATAGGATTTTCTCAGAGTAGATTAGTTAGTTCTGCTTATATCCTTATTAGCATTATTAGTAAATAATCTGCATAGAGTAGATTCTCTTAGTTGAGCATAGTTAAAATATTCATGCTAGAGTTTGCAAGCTTTAATAATCTTCTGCTATTATTCTAGTATCAATTATCGAAACTCTGGTTTAGGAATATAGTTAGAGTTTCGAATAGCTTATGCTAATATTCCTTAATAGAAAAGCTCTTACTCTATCCTTAATTAATGGAATATTTATAGCAGGAGATAGATATTTATATTTGGTATTTTAGTAGCTACTAGTCTAGGCTTCTTAGTTTAAGAGATTAGATTTCTGAATAATCTGGCATATCTAGAGAATTTCAGAAGATGCCAAATCTCCTATTTAATCTTAAGCCTTTTCTCAAAGCTTCTCGCATTTATTCTATAGCTTAGTTGATCAAAGGATCAAACTATTAATTCTTTATTGATTTAGTTCTAGATGTTATATGCTAGGTAAAACCTAGGATATTCAGCTAATTTGCTAAATCTGCAGATTTAATAGGTGAATTTGAGGATATTTCGATTATTTCAAGCATCTTACCTCGAATAATATTATTTATTTAGCAACTCTTCTGCAGTTTTTCAGAGAATTAAGAAATCCTGAAATAGCTAATACTTTCAATATTTCCAGCTATCCTTTATTGCTATAAGCTCTATCTATTTATCATAGGATAATATAGAATAAAACCAAATATAAGCTATTCCTAATAAGCAAATAAGCAGATTATAATTCAAATATCTAGCTCTAATCTAGCTATCTCTGATATAGATTGCATATTAGTTAATAAAAGCTTAAGAATCTTTTCAGATAATAATCTTACTATTAGCTACTAATATAATCATAAGATTCTCAAGATTATTCCAATTTTTATATAGCTGAAAATAATTAATTATGCTTTCCTTAAACTTCTTCTCAGAATTAGCTAGTAGAGTTTATTATAGCTCTGGGAAGCATTGCAGTAGATTATAGCACTTATAGCTCTGCAAAGCATTATCTTCTTCATTTTCACTAAATCTTAATAAATCTAATAGCAAACTTCTATTTATAGAAAGATTATCCATAGAGTATTCTATCTCTATCAGTGAATATCTAAGATTAGATAAGAGATTATTATTCTCCTAATCTAGATTAGATATTCCTTTGCTATAATGCTTTTTCGGAAATTGCAAGATTATTCAAGGATAAATATAATAATAGGATTATAGCATATCCTAGTCTACTATTTAGCCTTATCCTGGTTTATACTTTATTCTAAGTATCTCAGGGTTTATGCTATAGGCTTATTAGAGATAAAATAGGCATATAAAACTAGCTTAAGCTTTTTATTTGCCTAGAAATCTATCTTAGTAAACCTTTCTAATCTTAGAAAAAAGCAGCTAAGATTTTATAGGCTTATAGCCTTTAGCTAGTTCTTTTAATTAAGATATAGATAATCTAGAGATAATAATTAGATAATTCTCTTATAGAGTTTCTCTAATTAATACTGCTAAGTATCTGGGAAATAGGTTAATAATTAAAAGGAATATACTAGAGAGATTAGTTCTAAAACTCTGGTTAAAACTTTATTTCTCCTTAGAAAGTTAACCTATAAGCTTATAAATAGTTATCACTATAATTACTAATGAAATTCATTCTCCTAGCAAGAAAAAATCTTTGATCTTCTTATCTCCTATAGCAAGCTGCTTCCCTTTAGCTTATTCAGATAGATGAAAAATATCTATTTCTTATAGTAGCTATTCCACCAGATTTTCAGTGAAATACTATAGTAAGAGCTAATATTATAAGTATTCTTCTATATAGAAAAATTCCTCAAAATAGCAGCACTTCTCCTTCTCTATATCAAATTCTCCTAAGATCTTCAATAGATTATAATCAGGAATAATCAGATATATTTCTATTAAAGTATTAAATCTTATCAAAGCCTTAATCTTATCCTTAATATTTATTGCATCTGCTAATTTATTGATTTGGTGATATTATCGAAAATTATAGATGAAATTATAATTCAACTCTAACTATAAATAGAAATCTTTTAGAAAAGCCTTCTTCTTTCTAGGCCTCCAACTTCTAGGGCATTCTACTATAGCAACTTTCTTTTGCTATTCTATTGCCTTATTATAATATTCGACTTTATTAGCAGATCTTTTCTGGAATATCTAGTATTTCTCAACTATAATCTGCTAATCAGCGAAGATATATGCTACCATAATCATAGCTTAGTTCTCCTCATCTATTCAGCTATATATATATAGCTTATTGATAATAGCATAGAATTTATAAGCTATCTATAGCTTATGAAGTTTTATCTAGTTATCTAGTGATAATGGAAAAAATCTATCCCTATTGAAAGGGTAGGCTTCTATAGGTTGTTCTATGGTAGAATTCAGGGTAAATAACCCTAATGCTTAACTATAGTTCTTGATCCAGATAGTTACTATGAATTCACCACGATTTCACTTATAAGTGAAGAATAGTATCCCTCGCGTTGCAAGGCATATAGCGTAGCTACCATTTGATAGGGAGCTCAGTGCTGTGGTGCATTGCAAAATATATTATGAAGGATGCCCTTTCTACAAACTAAGAAAGGGAGAAACTATCTATCTGGTATATATATATCCTGGTGAATTCACCATGAATTCACTGATGAATCCACTGTGAATTCACCAGTAGGTGCCAGGTGAATTCACCAGGGTTCCCCTGGTGAATTCAACTGTAATTCACCACGCTGTATGGTGTCTACCCATGGTGCATCAAAAGCATTATATTATTTTCTATTAATCTCTGCTTTGAATATTATATATGCTATATTAGCTCCTAGAGTTGCATAGAGAGATTATATCTCTAGTTCTAATCATCTATTATCTTTTATAAGCAATTCTATTCTTTTAGAGCATTTCTTGCTGCTTATTAAGCTAATCTTTTAGCTTCTTCCTGATATCTTCTATATAATATTAGAGCTTCAAAGGCTTCTTTTGCCTTTTAATCCTATTCTCTAAGTTCCTTGGTTATAGTTTTCTAGAGCTTTCTATTCTAGTGCTATTCCTTGAGTTTCTAGGAATTATAGATATTGCAATTTTCATATAAGCAATCCTACTAATTATCCTTATTAATAATACATTTTGCAGGAAATTATTCTAATAATCTGATAATTATATAGCTTAATTACTAATTAATTTTAACTCTAAATCTAAGATTCTCTTTAATATAGAGAGTTATAGGCCTATTTCCTTTTAGCTTAATTAGGAATTAATTATTGCTAATTTTATTAGGTAGATAGATTATGCAATTATAGAAAATATATAAGATTTATCTTATATTATAATAGTAAAGATGCTTAGAGGAGATTCTGAGATCTTCTCTATTCTTAGTTAACTAGTTATAATATTGAATTTTAGTGATTACCTATCTAAGAGGAATTCCTAGGATCTAATATTTAGTGTTAAATTATATAGTTTAGGATTATTGCTTTTCTTCATTTATTAGATTAAGAATTTGCTATAAGCTTTATTCTAATTCTGCTATAGCATAGTTATAATCGAGAATCTCTGATAATTCTATTTCTTTACTGCTAATTGATTGCTTAGCTAGTTATTATTCCTATAAATATTTTCTAAATATTTATTCTATAATATCTAAGATATCTATATTATTATTGCTAAATATTTGTTTATAATATAGTTTTATCTTCTTATATTATTTAGGAAATTATTCTAATATTTCTTTTTTGCTAAGATATAATATATATTAATTATTATAGCAGGCTATCTAAGATAGTTAGCAATAATCAAGATTTATTATTTGCTCTGAGTTTCGATTAGGGTTAGAATAATTTATTAGATGCTATAAATAATTAGTGCAATATTTGCAGATTACTTTGAACATATAGTAGATCTAGCATTTAATATCTATGCAAATGCACTAATCTATATATTATATGAGAATATTGATTTATTATTTCGCTATATTTATCTATTATTCTTCTAGGATAGATTGCTATTATAGCTTCCTAGGGCATTAGCATTCTTATGCGAAATAGCTATGCTTTCTATAACTAAAGCATTTAATATTACTATTTATTTATTATTATTTATATTAATAAATTATATTAATTTCTATTAGTTCTGCATATATTATTCTACTATAGGCTATACTAGAGCATCCCTAATTATTAGATCTTTTATTATACTAGTATTTTTTTCCTATATTAGCTTAGATATATATAATCTAGAGAATATAAGCTTTCCTTTATTTCTCTAATCTGCATTTATACTATCTATTATTAATCTTTATAGCAAATGCAATAAAATCTACTAGCTTTATAGATTATTCTGCATATGCGAGATTATCCTTAATCTCATCTTTAAATTCATTATAATACTAGGTAATAAAAGCTGCATTATTCTATTATAAGTATAAGAAAGCTTTCTAAAACTCTATAATATACTTAGCTGCAAACTTAGTTTGCTTAAGCTTAAGAAGCTTTTATTTAGCTTTATGCTATTTATCTATATTACCGAAGATATCTTTGAGTGCTTATTCAAGATTATCGAAATTATAGAAAATATATTTGATATTTTTATCTTATTCAGGCTTATTATACTTAAAATAGTTCCTAAAAATAGGCTTAAACTAAGTAAGCATATCTCCCTTAAGTCTAATTCCAGCAAAGATAATCTTATCAGCTTCTTTTGGGAATTTCTTTTTTTCATAGTGGAAATAAGCCTTGTATTAGATCAAGAAGGCCTAGAGAATATGATATTCTCTATTATAGGGTGCAGAGGCTTCTATCTTATAGTGGAATTCCTTGCTATTCGATTTTTGTTTTTCAAGTTCTTTGATATACTTTGTAAATGCTTTAATTTAATTAGTAAAATTAATAGCACTGCTGCTAATAGATCCAGTTAGGGTTTAAGAAGCTATTGTGTTTCTATATTATTCAAAGGGTATATACTAAACTATTCTTAAACAAGAGTTATCAAAATATAATAAGCACTATAGTAATCCTGAGATTCCTAAATACTGATTGGATTTATGCTAATAAGAGCGATATTAAAGTGTAAATCTTTGAATATAGAAATATATAAATCCTAATAAGAGTGCAAATATTCACTGCCTTTGGGGCTATTCAAATATATAACAAATGAATATTTAGATTAACAACTAAAGAGCTATATACAATAATCTATCTAACGATAATAAATATATCCTTATATATCCAGCTCTTCAGTATGGATTACTGCTTATCATAGTTCTTTGGATCACTGCTGTGATCCAAGTGATCCAAGTGATCTATGATCCAAGTGATCCAAGTGATCCAAGTGATCCATGATCTAAGTGATCTAACCCTAACCCTTGCTTATGTAATCCTGTTGGTTGTTGACGTTGAGTTGTGACACCTGGTCCCTTTGTTGGCGGGGCCTGTTTTGTGACCTGCATGTTGAATGGGTCATAACAGCGTGCTTTTCGTTCTCCTTTCTCGTGCTTTGACCAAACAAGCCTGCTACGAATTCGATGGCTCCATCATCCATGTCTCATACACTGCCATCTCATATGTCTGGCCCGGTAAAGACTTTGACCCTGCTGCTGCCCAGCGCGTCTTGGTTTCTCGTGTGGGAGCACGCGTCTGGCTCGGGGCAGGAAAATAACGGTGGCTTCTGGGGCAGCATCACCGAGATTTTCCCCAACCAAGTCAGCTATAATCGGGCGCAAGATGGTCGAGGATTACTGCTACCATGAAGCACTGCAATGGACGCCTGCCGATAGTTTTGAGCCAACTCTAGACGATATTTCTTTTAGTACAGCAGATTTTTCGTCTGCTACTTCCAATATGTTAATGCATCAGAGGGAGCACTCGCAATTTGGCTGAATGCTCCATGGAGAGAACCATCGCATCCGGTGGATATGGTACTAAGGATCATGGACATTTTTTGTGTCTTCATGAATCCAGTATCTTTCTATGAGGTCTCAATGCTGGGATGCCTCTCCTTTCCTCCCTTCATGCTCAGCCCTCCTCGCGGCAACAAGCTGAAACATTACTAGCTGCACCCGACCTTATCAGGATGACCAGCATATGTGCAACCATGTCCGCTGCAAACTGGAGGGAGAGAGAAAGGGGGGGGGGGGGAGGAAAAGCTCTCAACCGGTCAGCCCGCCCCGCAAGGCCCGTCGCCGGCTGCACCCGACCCTGTCAGGATAACCAGCACACGCCACTGTCGCACGCGGCCCGTTGCCTCTCACCTCGCCATGGACGTAGACTTAATGTGGACCCAGCTTCCTGCTTCACCCATCTTGCCCTGAGCCGATGTCTTCCCGCGGCTTTCTTGTAATTGGACTTGGTGCTGGCTTTTGTGTTGGAGCCGATGGTAGTATTGGTTGCGTTGCCAGCCTTGACCCTGGTGCTGGCAGGCCGCTGCCTCGACCTGTCGGCTGCAGCGGCGACAGGAGCAGCAGCAGCAGCTTCTGGCGTCTGCAGGTGGGGCTCGCCGCGCTGTCCGAGCTGGAACAGCTGGGCGGCCTCGCCTGAGAGCTGGCGACGCCGTGCGCGGGTGACATGGGAGGAGAAGGACGACGGCGACGGCGACGACGACGACGAGGTAGCAGCAGCAGCAGCAGCCTAAGTGTGCTACAGGTTGTCCCTTGTTGTCATGCCCTCTTGGGTCATCCTTCTCTTAAATTCTGGCCTTTCGCGTCCTAGCCGGGAGACCCCGTATCTTATTGGCATCATCCTCGTCATTATCACTGGGCGCCTGTCTCCTCTTGCTGCCTGAGGGCATAGGCGGCGGCGCATGTATATCTTTCCTCCTCTTCTTAACGACATGCGTCCTGTCGGGATGGTGCTGCATTTGGTCGACCTCGTCCTTGTGCTCGTCCTCGCGACCTTTTTTTCTCTGATAATGGTGGTGGCTGCTGCTGCGGCGTGATGATATGCTTGGTGCTATCTGCTGTGTCTCAGGGCTTGTGGGAACCGCTGTCTGTCTCTTCTTCTTGGTGATGATGCCCGTTGCTGTCTCGTCGGAATGCTCATCGTCCTGCCTTCTCTTTCTCTTGTGATTCGATGCAGCTCTCTGTCCGAACCTGAGCTGTTTCAGGCCTTGTTGTGCGTGTCATCACGATCGTTGCCGTCGCCGCTGCCGCCTCTGTGCTGTCTTCCTGGGCGGCGGCCTCGTCTGGGGAGGGGGATTCGGGCCAGAGGGGGTTCAGGGAAAATTCAGGCCAGGGATCTGGGAGATTGCTGATTTCGCTCAGGGACTTGCTGGGGGCGGTTCTGACTGGAGACCATTCTCTGGGCTTGGTAGAGTCATCCGTCTTTGCCAACCCTGCATCGATGAGAATATCTTGTTCGATGGTCTTGCTGTAGTTTGCCATCTCGCTCGGTAACGCCATCGCTGTTGGGAGACATTCTTCCTAATTCTTTCTGCCGGTAGTAGTTGTCGACGTACTCTTGGCGCCATGTGTCTCAAGCTTTCCTGAACCTCTCGAAGTAGGTCTCCCTCGGCTCGCCTGGGCGCCGCGGCGAACAAAACGGCATAATGATGATGGGGGTGCAAGTGCAAGGACGGTCGGTACTGTGTTGTGCGATATGATGATGATGGGCCCCTAAGAAAGGAAAAAGGAAACGTTGCCAGGGTCGGTTGTTGATGATAGTATCATGGAATTCCCCTACGGCCACATCGTTTCAATATTTCTGGAAAGTGGCTAAGTCGTTCCAGCCGTCGTAGAATTTGCCGATTGGCCACATTACACAAGGCGAGTTGAAGGCCAGCTTCTTGGCCTCCATCGATGCGAACCCCCAGTCGATAATACCAATGATGGCGTGGTTCTCATCGACGAGGATAGAGTCGCCCTTGTTATCGAAGAGCTTTAGATAGAATCCCGCAGCCTTGCAGGGTGACGTCAAGGCAGGCCGTAAAGATGAGATGCAGGCCACTGCAAGCCAGGACAGTTTGCCTACAGACAAGTTCAGACTTTTGCGATTCGTACTGGCGTGTCGTTGACTTTCGAGCAGGGCCCTGTTAGCTGCAAGGGGCGTTTTTGGAGCTCCAGAAATGCGTCTCCCAATTATTCCATGACTTTCAACTTTTCCTTGGCCGTGGCTGCCCCTCAGTCCTGCCCCTCAGTCCCAATGCTTGGCTGAGCATCTTATCTGTGAGGACATAGAGGTCCCGATAGTATTGTGCCTTGAGTCTAGCTTCAGATGGTACACGCGGGGTAGAGTTATCGAGGATCTTATGAGGAACGTCGTCATCATAGTAACGTCTCTAAAAAAAATAAAAAATATGTAGTTCAGAGTTGCTGGTGGGTGTAGGAGAGTATGGCAAGGTCGTATCTCGGCAATGCACACAATACGTCTTCTAAGGACCCGTCAAGGTGGCAGTTTTACCTGCCAAACGAATACCCAGGTTGAACACCAGAGCAGTCGACTGGGTCATTCTTCTGTTCCAGAATCGGTGACCGGCAAGCTTTCCCTCCCTATGCGCGGCTTGCAACGAACTTGAGGGCTTCGATATCGTTTTGGCTCAAGTGATGCCCAAGATGCTTGATGGAGGCTGCATAGCTGACAAAGTATCTCTCAGCATTATCGCCCTTACAAGTCCCTTACAAGTCGTAGTTCTTTGGCTCTGGTAGAGAGGTTTGGGGGGGGGGGGGGAAACCCTGGATTGCGCGCTGACCGCGGCTGGGCAGCCATGACATTTGGAGCCTAGGCGCTGGAAGGACCAATGCTTGGCACAGATAATGTAATTTCCAAAACTGCTCTCAACCGGATGGCGGCATCCGCTGGAGTCGTAGTATCGGAGAACGATTGCCCCAAGGTCTGCCTGCAGGTGGGCTTCCCGAAAAGGTTTGTGTGGAGATGAGGACAAATCAAGTGAAGTCAGATGTTTAATGAGGAGGCAGTTTGTACATATGGTGGGCACAAAACCATGGGTAGAAATGTTGACGGGGTGGAATGCGATGGGTTGCACAATGTTTGGCCCGGACTTTACTATCCCGACATCAAAGCCCAAAACAACAGCTGAGGGGCTGGACACCCCCCCCCCCCGCAAAAAAAAGCCGTGTCTCAAACAGGTCATTGGGTGGCGGTGGGAAGGTCTGGGCTATCATGGTAAAGGGAGACAGTCAAACTGAATTGGCGATTGTCAAATAGACGCTCGCAACTTCGTCTACAGCATCATCTCTACATACAAATTGAGTCTACACTTTCTAAAGTCTGTGGCTACGGTGATGGCTACGAGTGTCTTGTGGCATGTAGAAAGACGACAGACCCTTTATCTGTCCGGTAGTGAGCAACAGCTCGGGACCATTCGAGTCTTGTGATTAAGACTGCTATTTAAATAGCCTTCAGTTTTTTAGGCTTTAATATTTACGCGTAATTCCCGCAGGTTATTGAAGGGGATATTTACGTTAATCAAGAAGTGTTTTATTTACACTGCAGTCGTGAAGCAGGAAGCGCTTGGCTAGTTGACCGGAGCCGGGTGGCCTGTACATCCTACTCTCAGATCCTTACCTGGTATGCGCCAGATTTCTTTTTTTTTCTTTTTTTTTTGTACGAGGGCCAGTGAGTTCCTCTCACAATTTCTTGGTTTTTTTTCTAAAAGAAAAAAAAAAGGAGAAGAAGTCTGGAAATGACTGAATTGATACGCTACAGAAAGGAAGGAAAGAAAAGAAAAATACAGGGAAAACCAGCTAACTTGGTGAGGCTATCTAGGTAGAGGGTGCCTGGACCAGGGCAATGTCAAGTCACTTGGTCAGTCCGACGATCGTCTCTCCGTCTCTTTTCTTTGGGAGACCGGTATCAATGGGCGAAAGGGAACTCTCTGACTTCCTCCCTGTAGGTTTCCATGCTACTTATAGATTTCCAAAGCCATGGTGATGATGGGCTTATGGATGTCAGAACGCGAGAAAGGGGGGGGGGGTTCAAAAAAAAAAAAAAAAAGAAAAATAAAAATAAAAATAAAAATGGAAGAACCACCCCCCCCCCCCCCCCAACCAAAACAGCACCATCAACGCAGCG